>JAJOOF010014537.1:0-33607 GCA_029582545.1 Solanum lignicaule
ATTTCCCCCTCAATTTGACCCCCTGAATAAGAATATGAAGTCGAATTTCCGAAATGATGCATGGATTTTGAGATATATGGAAATTACAATTATAGGTGTTTCTGAAGAACATTTTCGGGCATTTTTGGGGTCGTTTCATTGTATCTTATTAATATTCCTCCATACTCTCTATAATATCTGGTACGTTAACTCATTTTATAGATTTTAAGCTTCACAATGAGACAATGTGGTAAGGATTATATGCTATAGTTTACCTTTTTCAAAACTATAATGACCCCCATGGTCATTTGCATTTTTTTTGTATGCTTTTATATTTTTCCTTTCCTCGTAGCTTCCTTCTAGTAATTGTGTGATGTTCGGGTGAGTGGCATAGTTTCTGAAGTGGTTGGGAGAGTATGGTATGACGTTTTCCCTCTTTGGAAGTTCTTAAGTGAAAGAGTTGATTTTAGTCAACATTTAGAGATTCAGGTGTCAGATGAGATTTTTGTTGGTTAATTCCATTAGCTCCAGAAGGGAAATTTTAGGCTAGTGGCATGGTTTGTTTTGGTCGCAACTCTTTCTGTGTGAGTTGGAGTGGTTAGGCATTTTAGCTTCGAAAGTTTGAACAAAGTTTGACTTTAGTCAACAATCTTTGTAAACACGCTCGAATGAGAATCATGTCAGTGTGGATATCTCTCAAATACCGAGTTTGGTGTAATATGACCTTTGATTCAAACTCCGAGATGATCATGATATTTTTGTGGGATTTGTCATATTGTAGTAGGTTTTCCATGTATGAATTAACTTAGGTCAACATTCTAATAAGACGAACTCTATTTGTTGTTTCTCGATTCTATTGTGTCTGATTTTCGTTATTGGTGGGGTAGTATAGTTTGTTTACGTTCACAAGGTTTCAAATGAATTCGAAGGACTCGATGGGAGAATTTCCCCCCTACACTTTAGTTTATGCCAAAGTTGCTAGCTCGACGGCTTAAGTGAAGCTTGACCACCTTAGTAGTTGGAGCATTTAGAGCTAAGATGCTTTAGCGGTCAGCTAACCACTTAAGCAGTAGGGACTTAAGTGACCCTTGACTGGTTTAGCGGTCGGGGAACCGCTTTATAGGTAGGAGATTTTTGGGACTGGGCCGCTTTAGCGGCAAACTGAGTGCATTAGTGGTGGCCACAAAAGAAGCTACTTGACTACTTTTGCGGCCATCACTAATGTTTTATCCCCTTTATTCATCTTCATTCTTCAAAAGACACCCATTATTGAGGTAGCTTGGTCCTTAGTATGATTGCTTATTTTTGGTTCGTTTCATGTGATTCAAAGGTAACTTCCTTCCTATTCATTTTCTTATCTCGATTCTAGCTTCATTTTCATATTTCATTTCCGTTTTAAACCTTAATTTTCCTTGATTTCAAATTCTTAAAGTGTAGTATTTGGACCATTTGAAGTCTGAATCGAATCTCGTCCTTGTCAAAATTACGGGCATTTGATCCTCTCCTTGAGGGGAACATAGTGAATGAATTAGTTTTCAAATTTTGTATTGTCATTTGAGGGTTAATATTTTGCCTGATTTTTTATCCAGTTTTTGTGTAATCAATATGGGTATCTTTAGTCCTATATTGGCTTATACTTGAAGTTCTTGATAGCTTGACAACGTTTGAGACTCTTCGAAAGAGAGAAACACCTGAGTTGAGGGTGGAGTGTGGTTCTGGCTTTGACGTAGGTTATGGTTTTTTTCTTTTAGAGTTGGCGTAGAATGACTATATATTTGAGTAGTTGAATTGTTAGGTGGGATTTAAGATTAGTTCGTAACCTTGTATGATCCTTAGTTTATACTTTTGCCATTTTCATGTTATTTAGCATAGTATTTTAGTCAATAAGCCTTAGTATAGTTTGATATTGGTTGTCGCTATATATCCTTACAATGCTCTTAGTTGGCATGTAACTTAGAATTTATGAGTTTTGGTTGATTTGGTGTTTCATATGCCTTCTTCCTCATTTTTTGAGTTTATCGTTTTATTGGTTGTATAGTTTTGGACCTAAGGTCGTGCACTTGGATTGGCTGGAGTCTAGGTTAGTAGGACTGTGATAAGATTGGTACTTACCCAGTTTTGTGTGTGGTATGACTGCTTGGAGAATGACTCAATGTGTGAAATCATGCAAGACGCATACTGTTGGCATATTTGCATCTAGTTTAGAGGGAAAGTCCGTTTTGGGACACTTACTAGTTTTACTACGTTTTTTACTGGTTTAAGCTAGAGGGAGTAAGCTTACTAGTTTTATTGATTAAAACTTGGTTTTTGGAAGTAAATGTATTATTTTTGCCTTTCTATGCATAATTTGATAAGCTTTGATAGCCCACATAGAATTCTGAGTTTTACTTTTATTCCATTGTAGTTGAGTTGAGGTGGCTTCCATTGTTGTCTCGGGGGGTCCACGGGACATCGAACAAGATAATTTTGGAACTTTTTACTTTAAACATGCATTGGCCACATGTGCATCGCATCTCATTGTTTTATTATTTTCTTGTGACTGTTTGGCTTATATAGTTAGAACAATTATTGTCTTTACATGTTGGTAGTGCTTGCTTACTCTTAGCCTAATATCGGACTGTAACACCTCAGAATCAAGAAGACTATAAAAGGGATTCAAGTGGGAGGTCACCAGTCCTTCACTGAGCTATGGCACCCTTCATGGAACCCTTCACGGGCCCTGAAGGGCACCACGATTCGTGGTGCCTTCCAGAAGCTGTCCAAGAGGGACTCCCCTCCCACGAGCCCTTAGAGGGTTCATGGTGTGCACCACGGCTCGTGGTGGCGGCCGTGGAGGGGAGGCAGACTTCCCCTATCCATCGGTCCAGGGTCACGACTGGCCAGACGGCTCTTGGACCCTGAGACGGCTCGTGTGGGCCTCCATCTAGAGGTTCGCGTCAGCTGTAAGTCAGGGTCAGTTGGGTCTTTTCCTAATTTTTCATCTTGATACTATGTCATTTTACCCTTACCTAGAACCCCTATATAAGTGATTTTAACCCCAAAATTCCCCAATTAAGATCGTTCTCTCAAATTTACAAAGAAGTTCAAGTGTCTTCCTCTCAAAATAATAATTCTTTCTCTAAAAACTTGAAAAGAAGGGTTCAATCTAGGGTTTCTAGACAAGTCTCCAATTCCTGCATTGAAGATAAGGAATTGGCATTAAGGTATGATAGTTTTCATCCATGATTTCCTTTCATTTATGGAGTTCTCGAATTCTCCTATTTTATCAAAGTTAGAAATCCCCAATTGAGTTAGGCTTTTTCTTCTATGTTATGGGTTCTCTTGATTATTGATTTCATTGTTTGAATTATGATCTCTTATGCATGAATTGATGAAATTATATGGTTTTATGATAATTCCCCATAAACCCATGTTTTCCAAGTTATGAGCATATGATGTGTGTTTTGGATTATGAAAGAAGAGATTATGAAATTAAGCATGTTCTTATGGAATTTATGTCAATGTTTTAAAGATGCTTCGAGAGTGAAGTATCAATGATGATGTTGTTGTTGTGTTGTTGAAAGAATTTCTCATATACACATGAAAGCATCATTGTGAAAGGTTTTCTCACATAATAAGGGTTCTTAAGGTTGAAAGGCTTTCTCACCTAAAATGAACAAATGATTAAAGAGATAAGCTAATGTTGAGGAAAGAGGCGATTAACCATCCTCTCTATTGAATGAAAAAAGCTGATTACCCATGTCATGTCATGTAAGGACAAGAGGAGATTTCCCATGTTCCTTTAAGAGCTAAGATGAATAGGATTAAGAACTATTCCGTGGAAGTTAAGCTTAGCACCAAGTGGACAAGTGGCGATTAGCCAAGTCCCATAAACTATGTGTCAATATAGGATCGTCTAGATAGACATTAGCTAGTGGATCCACAATATCCAGAAGTTCCCGATCCTTACCTTGGCAAGTAGGACAACTCTTATCAGTATGGGAGACACTGGATTCCATGTTGATAGCACACATGGTCTTATATATCGGTTAAGGCTACTTCCCACAAGCAAGCTATGATGAACCAAGGTTACTTCAAGAAGTATCGTAAGTATGTTTTCAGATGACGTTCACTTGCATTGATCATGTTTTATGACTTATGTTTTCTAACTCACAAGATTGATGTTTTAGTTTGATCATTGCTTACTCATCAAAATGTCCCCTTTTAGCATGTTTTAAATGTTTTTATGCATGGCTATCATACTTGGTACATATTTGTACTAACGCATACTCTTGCCTAAATTTCCCCAAATGTAGTGTCCGACAGTCAGGGTTCTCAGTTTTGTGGCTAGAGGTTGATTTGAGAGCTTCCGAGCTTTGGTGAGTCCTCATGCTTCGAGGATCGGACTTTCATTGTTTTCAGTTCTTTCCTTATTTTCAATTTTGGACATGATGTATGGGATAGCCCCAATTTCATTCTTATGAACTAGCTGGCTAATAAGACGATGTTTAGATTTCTACTTTGCTTTATAAAACTTTGATACATTGAAACTATCTTTTAAAATCTCTTTTTTCTATTATCTTGTATTATGAAAGCTAAGTTGCTTGTATGGGGCCTCTCGGGGTCTTGTACATCATGTTACGCCTAGGGGATACCTTGGGTCATGACACGGAATCTCTTTGTTAGAAATATCATTCTGCTCATGTATATTTATGATCTTTCTGAGCTTGGTCGGCCTATGATTCTTACCGAGTACCCCATGTTTTTGTACTTATACTTCATTTCTGCATCTTTTTCAGATGCAGCTCCCAGTATGAGCCACCCTCATTGAGTGTCGTATTTCCCATAGTTGTCACATACTTGGATCGTGGTAAGCTCTTGGCGTCCTAACACATTCTAATTTCCCTCTTTTGTATTAACTTGTATTTTGTATTTTAATTCGCTTGTTCTATTGTATACAATCTTGTTCGTACTTAGATGCTCATGTACCGGTGACACCAGGTCTGGGTATTTCTTATTTTGTACAATTTGTCTTTCTCGATCAATTTTGGGCCTGTTTATTTTATTTTTATCGTCTTTACATATCTATGTTATGGTCCCTATCATCTATCTGTATTGTTCTGGTTTCCAGTTATTCTCTCTATTTAATGGTTGTCTTTCACTCTATCTTGTTTGGGTTTTGTCTTGCCTACTTGGGGTTATAGTATGCGACATCATGGCTCGATTTCGGGTTGTGACAAAACCCTATTTGATTGAACTCAAAATTGATGATTGGGAAAAGGGGTTTTCTACTTAAAAGTGCTATATCTCAATCAAATGTGCTTGATAATGATATATAGCCTGTGAAATCTAGTTTAGATAGCTTACAATTTTAGTTAGGGGTGATGTCAAAGTAACTCATTTGTGTCTACGTAGTGCATGAAATTGCCATATGATGGATTGGGTGACGTCATTTCTAAGGGTAAATTCATCATTATGTGAATGTTTGTGTTTTGGAATGAAATTTTTAAGGGGTTAATATCTCTAAATGTTGTTCATATATTTTGAGTGATTGCTATTTTGTGGTGAGGATATATTCTGAATGATAGTTGAGAAATTGTTCAAATTTCCTACTTATGTGCTTGATGATTCCCAGGGAAAGATGGGGTGACATCCTTCCTAAGGGAAATCGTCAGAAATTGTTTGAAATTGTCTTGTGATTACTTCAGAGAAGTCTAGGTACCCATTAAAATTGATTGATGAAGTGGTAAATTGATGTTGGACTATTTTTGTTCACAGAAGCAATTGTGAAGCACATGTGCCTCACAATGGTTTCCCTACGCTTCGCATGTGCAACACCGGTCAGGTAAGTAAATTCAATATTCCTTAACCCATGACTAGTGTTTCACTGGCAAACCACAGGTCTCCATTGGTAAAATGCCGGTGAACAGCCGGTTTACCCAGTTTCTTTCCTGTTTTCTGTCTGGAGTGGCACTTGAACTATCAGTTTAGAATCTCATATCTTGGAGCTGCTAGTCAAATGTCGGTATCACTGTAAACCTAAATGACGAATTCTTTTTACACTCCTAGAATTTTTCGTTTGTAACTTCTTTTAGTCTGTTTTTTCTTCTCATAGATCAAAAATCTGAAAAATATGTGGTTGTATTGGTTGCCTCACATTATTTAATATAGATAATGTCTGCAAGAAGGAACCATCCCGATAGGCCAAACAAGAAACCTTCATCATCATCAAAGAACAGGAACAAGTCCCCTACAACCTAGGTTAATGAAGCACAATTACAATTTTTTGTAGATGGGATGAAAGGATATCATACATATTGTTCAAGGACACACATTACATTACAGAGGAAAAAAGATTCAATTAGTCGGGCCTAAGAAGTGAGTTCCCTAACATAATCCATCAGCTTCTTGCGGATGTTTCAGGGGGTTATTATTTGGAATTGATCAGTGAATTTTACGCATCTTATATAGCGAGGAAGAAATCTAGGATTCATAATGGTCAGGTGCAGAAGTACCCAAACTTGACATATGTCATGGTTAGAGGCATGTAGATTGATGTGACTCCAGCTACTACAAACTTTCTCTTCTATCGCGAGCGAATGTCAGAGAGGGGTGACTGGCAAGCTATGTGGTTCCAATGGCGGTCCAAGTCGGGCTCGCCAACCTGTTCGGTGAATCACTAATTGGAATTTTGGCTCGCCTAGTTTCCATTTTCCTACAATTTAAACATTTCAACATGCACATGCAACACCAGTTTTCAAACAACAGAAATAAAAGCAATAAACCTTGGGGTTGCCTCCCAAGAAGTGCCTTATATAACGTCGTGCAAGGAGGGTGGTAACCAAATGGAGCCAAACACAGTGGGTGGCTAGAATCATAGCTACATGCCATTCTACTTGGGATCCATGGGTGGAGATATTAGCTGACAAGATTTGGAGTTTGAAGCAAATTTATGGTTGGATTTTGTTTGCACTAGAATCATGCCCTCAAAGAACGATTAGTGGGTCACTCTGAAGCCGTCATTATTATCGCGTGCTTAATGTCCGGTATCTACATTAATTATGGAGAAATGATGGATATGCAAATAAGAAGGAAAAACCACCAAAACAACCTCTCGATGCTTTTTTCCTGCCTTGGTGAACAAATTTTGCACAACTGCAAATGTCCCTCATCTCCTTTCTGATGTGATGACAAAGGCAGCAAGGGTAAATTCAAAAATACAAAATAAATATTTTTTTTTATTATATGAAATATCACTTATTTTAAATTAAAGGATGAACAATAATAGATGTCATGTGCATTAATTTATTTTGAGGTTGAATTTGATAAACCGATAAGATAATCTGAAAATGGAGAATGGGCAATCTCATACATAAAAAGTTCCCTTTTATGACTTATGAGACGTTTTCTTTGTTGTTATTACAAAACACTAGTATACGTAGCTACGCGTTGCACAACTTTATTATTTTTATGTTGTATTAATAAATTAATATATTTTTTTCAGACTAACAATTTATTAATTAAACATTTTCTCATGAAATTTTAAATATCATAAGATTTAATGACATGTTAGTATATTTTGCATATATTTATTTTCAATCCAAAAGATTCAAAATATTTTTTACATTCTTAAAATCGTGTCAAATTATAATAGAAAAATGATTTAAAATATAGTGAATATAAAATATTGTAATAATAATAACTGTAGACAGTTAAATTTTATTGATAAATTCATATTAAAATTTGGATTAATCCATAAACACATGATATATATTGACCAATTCAAATTACTAGTTAATAAAGTCGGTTTATTATTTAAGTCAAAATATAGGAGTTAAATAAAGTCCAAATTGCATTTGGCGGGTTAGTCCATTAAGTTGAAAAAATGAGCCCAATTCATGCTCTTCAAGCCCAAGGTCCTCTAAAATTACTTGAAGACCAAAATACCTCCAAAACCCTAGCTCACAACTATATAAAGGGGTTCTCATAAGACCAAAAAAAGAATAAAAAGAAGAACACAGAAATACATAGAGAATCCTTGCTCTTCAGTTGTGATCTGCAGTCTTCCATATACAAAGAAGTCTTCGCTCCATGTGTTGAGCCACAAATATTTCATCAAGTAAAGAACGATTGTGATGAGAAGAATCAGGTGATTACATATCTTTTATTAAACATTTCATAAAGATTGTAACCTTCGCACAAATTTAAATAAAAATACCATTGTTTGCTTGCTATTTTCCTTTTCTATTTCGTTGTATTTCAGGATTGAAACTTTAGATGCATACAAATTGGCACGCACAATTGGACAATTTTTACCTCTCATCTCTCCTCTTCGAAATCAAATTTCAAGAACACTGAGATGGTTTCCAAGAAGACCAACTCGACCTACATCTACATCTGCATCCCTATCCGCACCTGCATATGCATACGCAAAAACTGATGGATCTAAATTATGCATTGATGTGGAAAATATCCTTGATGTTATTGCGAGGAGCATGAGACCTGTCACAAAGAACCAAGCCGAATTGCTAGGACAACAAGCCACACAAGTGTCGTCCAAATTTGCTATTGTCTTTGATTCATCTCCAAAAGGTACGAAGTCTCCCACGAAAGCCGCAAAAAGAGACATCGTTGTAATGGTTGATAGGGTTCTTTACCACTTTAGTTAATCTATGTCCAAAAAGCTCTTCACGTTAGCTAACAATGATGTCTTAAGCACTACATCTACTCCGCATAACATATATGCATCTCATAGTTAGGAAAATTGATATTATTCTCCACCATCTACGATAGTGATGCAAGTTATGGTGATCGAAACTTCTGTCATAGAAGAACAACATGCAAATTTGACGAAAGCAGTTGAAAGCCTATCAAAGTACATCAAAGGTCAAGACGTCCATATTACCAAATTGACAAATATGATAGATAATATGAAGGAAAACGAATTCACTCAATTAAGCGCAAAGCTTCATGAAACGCAAGAGAAAAGATAGTCTTTCACAAAACAAGAAACAATCATGAAGGAGATTCAAGTGTCTGCTGAAGGTCTAATTCCCATTGAAAAATGGAAGGACTTCATCAAAGAGGCTATCAGAAATAAATCTGAGTCCATGTCCAAGTCTCCTCTGACAAATGTAAAGTGTATTCTCAAAGAATTGATAACCTAAGGATACATGCTTGTTATTAACCTCCTAAGTTGCAGCAATTCGACAACAATGGAATTTTAAAACAACATGTAGCACACTTTGTCGAAACTTGCAATAATGTTGGAACATATGGCGATTATCTTGTTAAGAGGTTTGTTAGATCTCTCACAGGAATTGCTTTCGAATGGTACACATATCTTGAATCTAGGTCTAAGGATAGTTGGGGAATATGGAGAACCAATTCCTTAAGCATTTTTATAGCACAAGGCCTGTTGTGAGCATGATAGAGATTAAAAATGCCCGTCAAAGGAATGATGAGCAAGTCATTGACTTCAAAAATCGTTGGAGGATCTTGAGCCTTAATTGCTAAGATCGCCTTAGTTAAACTTCTGGGATCGAAATATGCATCAAATATATGCATTGGGATCTTTGTTAAATATTGCAAGGCATAAAACCTAAAACAGAACTAGCAACCCATGCTCATGATATGTAACTTTGTATGACTTCAAATGGAGATCAAAAGTTGTCCAACTTTGAACCTTATGGAGAAAATGTAATTGACATTGAGTATGAGGACAAGCTTTCATCCGAAACTAAAATTGAAGAGTCTATGTCAGTTGACATGCTCCTTGATGTACGAGCCTAAGTTGCAAGTCATAATGCTCGTCAACACAAGAGCCTAAAATTCACATCATGAGATTCATCAGATTCGAGCTAAGTTTTCAAGTTCTAAAGCTCCTCAAATTCAAGCTAAGTCTTTAAATCAAAATACTCCTCGACGTAGGAGTCTAAAATACATGTCATGAAGCTCATTAAATTCAAGCTAAATCATCAACTAATAAAACTCATCAAATTCAAGCTAAATATTCATGTCGTGCAGCTCTTCAAATTCAAGCTAAGTCTTCAAGTTATGAAGCTTCTCAAATTCAAGTAGAATGTTCAAGTTTTAAAGCTCATCAAATTTGAGCAAAATCTTCAAGTCAAAACGTCCCTCGACGCACGAGTCTAAAATGAATTCCATAAAGTTCATCAAAATTCTAGTAGAATCTTAAAGTTTCAAAGCTCATAAAATTTAAGCAAAATCTTCAGGTCAAAATGCTCCTTGACACATGAGTCTAAAAGGCATCTCATTAAACTCATCAAATTCAAGCTAAATCTCAAGTTTTGAAGTTCCTCAAATTTGAACCAAGATTTCAAATCGTGTTATTTCTCAAATTTGAGCAAAGTCTTCAAGTCACAAAACCTCCATTAAAATTGAGTTAAATCTTCAAGTTAATACTCTTGGCCCTCATGAGCTTAAATCGATATGGTTCAAAAAAAATTCAATAGGTTAAAAACCTTGAAATAAGTGGCCTAGAATTTTTTTTTAAAAAAAAACTCACATGTTTTACATTGAAATGTAAAGTAAATATATTTTATTTCTTCGAAATTGTAAGAGTTTTTACACATCCAATCATAAGGAAGGGATGAAAGAGAAACATACATATCATCCTATACAAAAAGTCTGAGTAAGAAAAATCAAACGTCAAGAGGTGATTTGTCAACTCGTCTTAGATGTCTTTATCAAGTTTGCATCACTTCTCATCAAACATAATCACTTCAAAAAAAATTTATAGATCGATGTAGCCATAAGCCAGCCTCTATCTTTAGCATGAGGGAACAAAGGAAGAGGCAGAAAGTGTGATTTGTCGCAAAACATCAATTTAGAGGAAGATACACTAAGTGTTGTTCTCGCCAAAGCCGCAACTACAAAAGAAGATGCATCACGTGTGGTTTATCATCAAAGTTGTAATTGTAGAAGAAGATGTACTAATTTTGGTTCTTTGCTAAAACCACAATTGCAAATGAAAGATACACCAAGTGTGGCTTGTCAACAAAGTCGCAGCTACAAAAAAAAATGTATCGCATGTGATTTATCATCAAAGATGCAATTGTAGAAGAAGATGTACTAAGTGAGGTTCGTTGCTAAAATTGTAACTGCAAAAGAAGATACACCAAGTGTGGTTCGTCATCAAAGTCGCAACTACAAAAGAAGCTGCAGCATGTGTGGTTCGTTATCAAAACCGTAACTGCAAAACAAGATGCAATAAATGTGGTTCGTCATCAAAGTCGCAATTGTAAAGAGAATATGCATCATGTATGGTCTTTCATCGAAGCCGCGATTGTAAAAGAAGATGCACTAAGTGTGGTTTGTTATTCAAGCTACAACTGCAAAAAAAATGCACCAAGTAGAGTTCGTTGTCAAAATACAACTGCAAAAGAAGATACAACATTTGTCATTCGTTATCAAAGCAACAAATGTAAAAGAAGATGCAACATGTGTGGTTTGCCATCAAATTCACATTTGCAAAAGAAGTTGCATAAAGTGTGGTTCGTCACCACCGAAGCCAAAATCGCTAAGAAGTTGCACAAAGTATAATTCGCCGTCAAAGATGCAACTACAAATGAAGATGAACCAAGTGGTTCTTTGCCAATTATGGATTACACCTCACATTTTTTTCCATCTGATATTGAGACTATTTGTGGTCCATCGTAAACCTGCAAAAAAAGAGGAGGTGATGTGTCTCATGGAGCCAATAGCATGAAGCTTCGAATGAGCATGGTGAAAATTATGGATATGCTCTCGCACTCGTCATGATGAATATGATCCTACTGGCTTACATTTTCTCTCCATAAAGATGATAACATAATTTTCAATCAATACAAAATTAATATGCGGCTCTTCGATGAAGATGTGAACCCATGAATGTTGTCTATAGTCAATTAGATGACTAATTTTAAAAGTATAAGTTTTGTTGAATTTATAATAAGTTTGGCTTTGGGTTTTGGATATTTTGTAGACTTAAAGAGTCTATTTTCCTTAGAATCAAGTCTCTCTCCATTCGAGTTCTCCTACACCAAGATACAGACGCTTTAGTGAGACTCCACAAATATGCAAAACAATAATGACAGAATTGAAGACCAACTTCAAAAATTATTTTTCATAAATCCATGTAGAATTTTACCTTGATTTTTGGATATTTTGTAGACTTTGATGTCAAGTTTCTATATAATCAAATCGCTCTTCATTCAAAATATCCTACACCAAGATAGAGACGTTTTGGTGAGATTGCATAGAGCTATAAAAAAAAAAGACAAATTTGATATAAAACTTCAAAATTTAACACTCATCAATTGAGAACTGTTTTCATTTTGAATTTTGGATATGTTTTAGCTCCGTGAGTCTAGTTTCTGGAAAATCAAATGAATCATAATTTCGATATTTCTACATTAAGTTATGAATTTTCTACCATAAGTGTGTTATGCTGAAAAAAAGTGACAAAAATTGAGTTTGATATGCCTCAAGTTGAGAATCAACCATTGTAAGAGCATGAGCATTTATAGAAAGCAAAACTACATCAATTGTGTTTCTAGAAATTATGGAAAAATCATATTTGAAACAAAATTATGGTAAATGTTACTCAGAACCAAATTATGGTAAGTTTCTATAGGAATCAAGTTATGGAAAATTCCATTGAAATCAAGTTCCAAAATTTTTTCGTTGGAATCAAATATGAAAAGTTTGAAATAATCCATAAGAAAAAATATATACGTCACGAATACTTCAAGCCTTGGCTTTTAAGATTCGACAAGTTGAACACCGCAACAAGCCTCAAAGCTTGGGGCATTTGTAGACAGTGGAATTTTATTGATAAATTTATATTAAATTTTGGATTAATCCATAAACTCATGATATATTAACCAAGTCAAATTACTAGTTAATAAATTTGAATTAATAGTTAAGTCAAAATATTTGACTTAAAGAAAGTCCAAATTACATTTGGGTCGGTCCATTAAGTTGACATGACGAGCCCAATTCATGCTCCTCTAGCCCAAGGTCCTCTAAAATTAATTGAAGACCGAAATACCCCAAACCCTAGCTCACAACTATATAAAGTGGTTCTCACAAGACCCAAAAAAAAAAAGAGAACACACACATAAATACATCGATAATCTTTGCTCTTCAGTGGTGATTTGCAAGTCTTCCGCATACAAAAAAAAAAATTCGCTCCAAGTGTTGAGCCGCAAATATTTCATCAAGTCAAGAACGATTGTGAAGAGAAGAGTCAGGGAATTACATATATTTCATTAAAGATTTCATAAAGATTGTAACCTTCGCACAAATTTAAATACAAATACTATAATTTGGTTGCTATTTTTCTTTCCTATCTTTTTGTATTTAAGGAATGAAACTTTGGACACTTACAAATACAAACATGTACATGATATATAGATTTTTTATTAATCGTTGAAAATAATTAATTATAAATAATGAATCAGATACTTGTTATATTACTTTTTAAATTATTAATTTAATCTTTTGAACTTTCACATAAGAAGATATAATTTATGTCTTTATCATGATTAGATGTCCAGAAACTCACCAATTTTTCTAGTATTCTAATATAGTAATTAATGCGTAAATTCCTTTTATGACTAATATAAAGTTTATCATAATTTTTAGTAATTATTATTTTAATACAACGTGTAATCTTTAATTATTATTTACTTCACATTGTTATTTTTGTTTAATCATATAAAAAATAATACTTACAATAATTTCTATTTTTGTTAACATAAAAATATTTTAATACAACTTGTAATTTTAAGTTATTATTTTTTTCATATTGTTATTTTTTTAATCATATAAAATATAATACTTACTACATTTTATATTTTTATTAAGTAAAGATCTTGACTAATAAATCATCTAATGTACCATTAATAATAATAATTCAAATTCTTTATGATCACTTTTAAAGTTTCTACACAATTGAGATAAAATTAAGGTGGTAGGGTTTCAAGATCAACCCTCCGAATCCTCCATTGCTTCCAAGCTTTTGGCATCAACATATGATAGTTTTCATCCATGGAAGCCTTTCCTCCATGGGGTTACCAAATTCTCTAATTTACAAAGTTAGAATTCCCCAATTAAAGTTAGGGTTTTCTTCCATGTCATATGTTCATATAAATGTTGATTTATTTTATTGATTTATGAAGTTTTATGTATGAATTGCAGTAATTGCATGTTTTTAAGTTGATTTCTCATTAACGCATGCATAACCCATGTTTTCTAAGCTATGTTGATATAATGTGGGTCTTGAACTATGAAAGATGAATTTCTGAAAATATGCATGTCTTCTCTTAATGAAATTGATGTAAATGAATTTGAAGATGCTTTGAATTTGAAGACATGATGAAGTTTATGAATTATTGAAAAGAATGCATGATCATGAAAGTATGTTTATGACTGAATAAAAGCCTATAGATGAGATTGCCAATATGTTCTATGAAGCTTAGCCACATGACATGAATGACATCTAGAATTGCCCTCAATGCTTTTCGGGCTATTTTCCTAAATTAGGTCTTAATTAGTATGGTATCCGGATATGCCATCAATGATTATAGGCCACGATTTCAAAATTATTTCTATTAGTATTAGTAGGGCATCTCTAGCATGAAGTGAATGAATGTGGGCCTTAAAAGCTATTATGAAAAGATCATGAACAGTGAAAGGTTTTCTCATGTATGGTCTAAGGAGCTATCCGATTATAAGACAAGGGGTGACTAACCATGTATTTTAAAGATAAGATAAGTCAAGACTTAATAACTACTCTATGGGATTTATGCTTAACACCGAGAGGATATTGAGATGGAAGCTTTTCCGTGTTGAGGTCGGGTTTCTAGAAGCAACCTCCTTATACATTACCTATGTGCCCTCATAGGATGATGGTCTAGATAGACATTCGCTAGTTGATCCACTTTAGCTCAGATTCATGGTCCTACCTTGGCAAGTGGGACAACCCTATTTGGTGTGGGAGACACCGGGGGATCATGTTATAGCTCACAAGGTCTTTATGTCGGTTAAGGCTAATTCCCACAATAATGAACTAAGGTTACCTCAAGAAGTATCTCACATGTGCTTAAAGATGATTTTACTTGCATTAATCATGATTACGATTATATTTTCTAACTTTATCTTATGTTTTAACTTGGTCTTTGCATATCACGAAAATGTCCTTTTTAGCATGATTTGATACTTTTATGCATGGCTATCATACTTGATGCATTTTTGTATTAACACATACTTTTTCCTACATTTCTTATCCTAAAATTTAGGGTCCGATGATTTTGATTCGCACTTCTGTGGCTAGGATATCTTAGTAGTTGAAGATTGAAGATTGGTGAGACCTCTTGTTTTGAGGACCACACCTTTATTTCATTATGTCTTTCCATTTTAGTTTTGAACTTGATGTACGGACTACGCCCCGACAAACTCTTATGTACTAGATGGCTTTGAGACGATGTTTAGATTTTCGTGTTTCTCTATAAAACTTTTATATGTTGAAACCGTCTTTTAAATCTTTTAAACTATATTATCATAGATGATGTATGCTACGTGGCTTGTATGGGGCCTTTCAGGGTCTTGTAAACCATGTCATGTCTAGGGAAACCCTTGGGTCGTGAAAAACTTGGTATTGAGAGCACAAGGCCTAGAAAGCTCCTAGGATGTATCATAAGCCACGTCGAGTAGAGTCTTGATCATGAGTGTGAAACGCGCCACATTTATGAATGAGAGGCTATAAGATGTTTAGGAAGTTCAACTTCTTTCATCACTATAAAGTCATGCGATAGAACGTAACTCTAGGTGTCTTTCTCTCCTAACCACTATTTATGCTTTTCAGAATATGCCTCCACGAAGAAATCCCTTGAGATGGAATAGAAATGTTCGTGAAAATGTGAGACAAGAGGTTCCCCAAGTGTCGATCGACCCTTAGGCCGAGCGAGTTACTAATGATGAGTTTCAAGCCTCATTTCATGCATTAGCCCAAGCTACGATAGTTCAAGCAAATACAGAGGTTGTGGCTCCTGCGAACCCAAGGGTGGGTACGACACCAACAAAGGTGACATACTTTATTAGAATGAATCCTCCGAAATTTCATGGGTCTAAAGTTGAGGAAGATCCTCAAGAGTTCATTGATGAGGTGTATAAGGTATTGATGATCATGGGAGTGACACCGGTGGAAAAGACGGAATTAACTGCTTATCAACTTAATGGTGTTGCTCAAGTTTGGTTCAACCAATCGAAGGAACAGAGGGCAGTAGATGAGGGTCCTCTTGATTGGGAGAAATTTAAGGTTGCTTTTCTTGATAGGTTCTTTCCCCTTGAGATGAGATAGGCAAAGGTACTTGAGTTCATTAACCTTCGCCAAGGAAATATAAGGTTGCTTGTCGTTATGTATTTCTTGATGTTGAGTGTTTCGTTGGATATCGTAAGACTGCATGTATGGTGATTGTGTTTGGAGTAGTCCTTAAAGTCTTTGTGGAAACTTCTTAAGTGTTTACTTGTGTCAATGGTTTAGTGGTTGTTAAGACGTTGGTGTTATGTTTGGGATTGATGGAGATAGATTTTAAAAGACTAGTGGGGTTTGCTCCCAAGGGGGAGATAGTGTGCTTCATGGTTGGTATGTCAGTAGAACTATGTTGGTTTTGGAAAAGTTCCTTGTTATGGTTTTGTGGGTGAAAGTTTGGAGGCTATATGACTTCTTAGTATCCTTATCTCCTTCCTTTATCTTCGAGTCTAGCTTGAGGTTTTAGCCCTTCATGGTTCACTCCTTAGAATTTGTGTGTCTTAGTCATCCTCATGTTTCCTCATGTATGCATGCTCATGAAAAAATTGATTTTTCAAAAATATGATTTAGTTTGATTGATTTTTTTCATGCTTGTGTGCATTTGAGTATGAGTTGCATATAAACCTTATGAAATAATGTTTTGACTATTATTTAACTTGGAGTCGAGGCTCTTTCTTGGTTATGTGCATTTTGATGAAGTTGCATTGATGATTGGGTTGTTAGTTTCTCTTCTACTCTCTTCGTGCTAGTTTGAGTCCCGTTAGAGGATGAATGTTTCCAAGGGGGAGATAATGTAACACCTCGGATTAGGGAAAGGCTAGAAAGGGGTCAAGAGGGCAAGTCACAAGCACAAAACTGGACCATGGGACCCTCCACAGAACATTAGACAGGCCGTGATATAACACCCCAAATTTGAGTAGAAGGCATAATATGTTAAAAACTCCAAGATGTCACCTCCCAGGGACCAACCACGGCTCGTGGTTAAGACCACACCTCGTGGGTGGCCCTGTAGGTGGACACCCTGAAAACTACCTAAGGCAGAACCACACTAGGACCCACGCCCTGTGGATGGGTCCACGACCCATGGTTAGAGGTGTCGTGGGTGGCCAAGAAACTCTCTGACAACCAACCACGATTGATCAATGATGTTTGCGTGATCAACAACACAACATCCGATGCAAGTGTCTACAATCGTGCAATAGTATAATAGCCGAACCAAGGGTTGTGGGTCGTGTCCCAAGGGAATGGTTTCGAGAATTAATATAAAAATAAAATTAGTTCTAACTAGTCGTAGCTAAAGACATTAACGACTAAAGACATTGTAAATTAAAGGGGGTGACACAAAAGTGTCAAATATCAAATTGGGGTTTTGTCACAAATATAGCAAAAACAGTAAAAATAACAAAAAAATCTATGAATGAGAGGGGATTTTTGGGATGTGACCTTAATATATATTGGTATAAATCGTTGGGTACATGTTTTTGATAGGAAATTTGCAAGATAATAGTGACTAGGCAAAGCTTTAGATGAAAATAAGTTCCCTCTTAGGCAAGTTACCCCATTTCAAATGGGTTCCTCTCGAGCACCCATTTGCCGCATGAAGGCCAGCCTACGCCTTACCCCACTCACTCTCTCGAGCACCCATTTTCCGCATGAAGGCCAGCCTACGCCTTACCCCACTCACTCTCTCGAGCTGAGTGTTAGGATATAGGACTAGGGCTCAGCCTCTCGGGCTGAACCTCATGTCGACCTACTCCGTAGGCCATCAGTTGAGCGATCTTGGTTTCGCGACCTCTATCTCAAGAAAGCCGAAAACACGTGGGTGGTTTTGAATTTGCAACTATAAACCCATTAAATTAACCGTAACCGCTAGGTTAAATCACCATTAGAATATATCTAACTAATCATAAAGTAAAACCCAACAATAATCTCAACACATATTTGATAAATCACACCCCAAGAATTGGGGTTTTTAGCCACACATCAAGAGATAGAAATATATACCTAAATGAGTTTGCATTCAAATGGGTATGAGGATTTAAGACTTTTTACAGGATAAGAGTGAAGAATCCGAGAGACCCAAGTCCAAATCCTTGGAGATGAAACCCTCTTCTTCCTCAAGTTTCGAAACCCTCTCAAACTCAGAGAAAAACTACTAAAATTATATTAATTGTTTCACACTGAAAATATTATGATACTAAAATCTGATACTAAGCTACGACTCTCAATGAGTATTTATAGTTTTCAAAAAATTATGCTGCAGCGGGTCATTCGGCGACATTAGTCAAAATCGCCGATCAACTCGGCGATTCACCCTTCTTCTGGTTCATCACCTTTTGTGCTTTGCCTTTAGCATCTTTGTGTCCTGGATCATTGGGCGGTTATCCCTGCTTCGCAGAACTGTTCGGCGACACGCCGATTGCTCTTTTCATTGACTTTTTATCCTCTTCCTTCAGGGCTTCGCGTACTGGAACAAAGGGCGGAGTATGCCCCTTCGGCGACTCGCTAAGACACCAAGTGTGCTTGGCGAAGCTCAGGCTTCAGTTTCTTTGTTTTTTTCAGCCTCTTTGTTCCTTTTTGCACGTAAGTGTCCATGCATTCACTCAAAATTCAAATAGCTGAAACTTAAGAGTTTTAATCAGATATTGAGATAAAATAAGCATTTGAGGACACTATTTCTATTAAAATAAACCTTAAATGAGTCCAATTTGTGGACTCATCAACACCCCAACTTAAACGTTTGCTTGTCCTCGAGTAAAACTCAAGTTCAGCAGTTCAAATAGGATGTCTCAAATAGAGCTACACAAAACTAAATCATGAACATACACAACAAGACTCAAATTACTCATGCAAAAATCAATTGTGTACTTAAAGATTTAAGTGGTGACACACCATTACCAAAGATTCTCATGGTTGCAATACTTGCTACTTGTGCAAGTTCAAGCTCAACAAAAAGTATCTAAATGCCCTCACATAAAGAATGATTCCATACTCACACACAGAGGTTAGTCAATTCAAGATCAGGAATTAGATGCAACGCTCACACTAAAAAAGAGGAACAGAATGCATGTTTTCACCCATAGGCTTGCCCTTATTTTCCAATCGATCTTCGGTTCGGCTCACTAAAGATAAAAAAGGTCTTTCTAAGGCTTGTAATGAGGCTGAGTGTAAAGGTATGGTCATTTAGGCTTAGTGACTTTTTCCTCATGAGATGTGGTACTCTCAAGGCATTCCCTTGTTTTCCTTTATCAATTCTTTTTCTAGTGCTTCTAAGTCATCTTTTTTTTTCCCTCCAAGGATTGCTTGGAAACCCAATTTCTTTTGTTCTTTTATTCCACAATTTTTTTTTTTGGAGGGTTTCCATTGTTCCGCAATACCATGGGTTAAGGGAGACTTTTCTTGCACTTCTTGACTTCTCCTTCTCCTTTTCACCACACCCCCAACTTAGGCTTTTGGCCTAAGTTGGCTATTCACTAAACCACAAATCAAGAGGATTATAGGTAGTGGGTCAAGTAAGGTCTAGAGTTCATCAAGGTTCTTCCAAGGAAAGGCAAGACTCAAAGGATGTTCAAGAGAGTTTCACACGCTCACGGGTAGGCCACAAAATAGGTATATGTCAAATTTGGCTCACACTCTTCAAAAGTTGCCTAAGATCATTTCAAGAGCACACCTTACTAAATCAATCAGACCAACATGGCAAATTCTAGGTTTATTCATGCAAGATTCAAAGTAAGTTCATCACACAAGACATCGACACTTAAGTCAAACATGACTACACACTTTCATTAGTGTGCAACGGTCATTACAAGAGAATTAATTCGATAAATGGCTAATCACAACGAGATGCAAAGAGTTCACATATTATCTATGCAACTTCATTTGGCCTCATCGTAGCCGCACATTCATGTTCGTTCGATTGAGAGCACTATTCACGTCATCGTATTGATTGGAACCGATGATTGAATTTGTACAAGAACAACCACTTTCAACACAGCAGGTGACGAAAAATTTTGAAAAGTAAAATTTTTTCGATCTTTTGGAAAGGTGTCAAAATTACTTTGCAATTTAAACTAAAAGGGAGCCATAAGCTCAAACATCCACGAAAAGCAGATAACACACAATTTTAAAGCAGAACAACCAAAATATATACAAAATACGAATCAGAACTAGCACACAAAAGGTGTGCCTCACCCCACCACAAATAAAAAAATATTTGTCCTCAAATGCAATTAGCACAGATTCTGAAAGGTAAGATAAAGAAATACAGAGAGGGATTTAAGGAAAAATAATGTCTACGCATCTCTCCATCCTTCTAGGCATCAGTGCTCGAAGTGTTGTTAGTCTGCTTCAGGTTCTTGTTTTCTCTTCTCTCTGCTTTAGCTTCTGTAGCGATGTTTGCCTCAACCATGTTATTCAAATCATGCGCTGCTTTGAAGGCATGTATCGCATTGACAAACCCTCAAGTCCATGAAGGGACAACAGGGTCAGTGTGAATCCTCCTGCTGGAACTTGTTTCCTTGCTTTCACTCTTGTCAGTTCTTTTGAACTGTTGCGCTCTTACGTGTCTGGGTGGCATGTTCCTTCCTGCAACTTTTGGTCTTGCCATGTCTGCAAAGTCTTTGAGATAATGTTATAATAACCAAAGCAAAGACTTTCATCTGCAGAAAGATTATATAATCCATTCGGCGTACCGCCGAATACATTCGGCGAGCCACAGACAATCCACTGAAGGTCACAGTACAAAAAGAGTTAGAGGTGTAGACAAAGGGCGATTAACGTGTAATTCGGCGAGACGCCGAATGCACTTGGCGTTCCTGTACTTCTTTGCCGAAAGTTACAGCAACCACAACAAATAAAGCATGATAGTAAAGAAGAGATGGGGTACTTAGGCGAACCGCGGAGTGGTTCGGCGAGCTCATCACAGCTCACTGAATCACCTATCGTGCCTACTTTTGACCCATCTTTTCAAAATCGGCCCTGCAACCCCCGAAAGCACAAATAGCACAAATTTAATGAAGGCCCAAAGCATACAAATACCACCCATCACACATTAACTCGACTAGATACATCGAAGAAAAAAAATTCACCGTTTAAGCCAGGTTATCGAATAACAATCCACACTTAACAAATTCTATCCACTCAAGAAGGTTTAGTAGATCTTAACAATGTCAAAGAATGTGCAAATGAGTGCAATGCTGACAAAATAATTATGGGTATTAGGAAAATAACCTTTTGTACTTATTGAAATACTACCGAGAAGCTAGGCGGCAATGCAATCCAAATCCACGCACAAATTAATTAACCAAAATACTCCAGAAGTGCAAGAAATATAAAATTAGAGTGCAGGTGTGGGTGGTTGTGAACGGATAAAAAGTGAGGGGAAGTGAATAAAGTTAGAACTTTTAAACCTTTGGCTTGCAGAAACCATCCAGTTTTCTCCCACTCGGCGACATTAGTCAAGTTCTCCTACTCACTCGGCGACACACCGACTGTTTTGTTTCTCCGCCGAAATTTACAGAACCTCTGATTTACGGGGGACCAAATAGCGATTTCCATCGTGATCGCCAACATTGTTGGTGATTTGCCAATAATTTCCAAAGCTCGCCCAGTTTTACAGACTCTAATATTGACAATGTCTAGAGTCAAACAGCGGATAAGATTAGATTCGCTGACCCATTCGGCGACTCGCCGACTGGATCTATTACTCGCCAATCTACACGTTTCATTCACTCTCCACACTTCTATCTGCACAATCAACACACCATCATTTTATCAAAGCAAAAGTAAGCAATAAATGGTTTTGGGTTGCCTCCCAAACAACGTCTTAGTTAACATCGTGGCACGGCACAGCAACTCCTTCAAGCGTCTTCTAAATATATCACTTCAACCAAAGAAATCTCTTGACAATCCCCAAAATATAATTTCAAACGTTGACAGTTCACTTTGAATGGAGGTCCTTCCGGATCTTCAACTTCTATGGCACCATTGGTGAAAACTCGCGTTACTCTAAAAGGTCCAGACCATTTGGATTTGAGATTTCCGAGAAAGAGTCTAAGTCAAGAGTTGTATAACAAAACCCAATCTCCTACCTTGAAGTCCCGCTTATGTATTCAAGCATCATGCCATTTCTTCATCTTCTCTTTGTAGATGACTGAACTTTCATACGATCTTAGTCTAAATTCATCTAGTTTGTTCAACTGTTCTACCCTCTTCCTTGAAGTTTTTGATTAGTCTAAATTTAAGGCCTTCAATGCCCACAATACTTTGTGTTATAGCTCGACGGGCAGATGCCAAGCCTTACCATAAACCAACTGATATGGAGACATACCAATAGGTTTTTTATAAGCAGTCTGGTATGCCCATAGTGCATTATCGAGTTTCCTAGACCAGTCAATCCTGTTGGCATTTACTGTCTTTGCTAGGATGCTTTTTATTTCTCGATTTGACACCTCAACTTGGCCACTTGTTTGGGGATGATATGGGGTTGCTACTTTGTGTTTCACCTCATATTTGCTCAGTGCCATTGAAAACCACCTATTGCAAAAGTGAGACCCCCCATCGCTAATGATTGCCCTAGGAGTGCCAAATCTTGCGAAGATGTAGCGTTTCAGAAATTGGACAACACTTCTCCCTTCGTTGTTTGGAAGTGCAATGGCCTCTACCCATTTGGACATATAATCTACAACCACCAAGATGTATTTATTTCCAAATGAGCTCAGAAATGGGCCCATGAAATCAATCCCCCAGACATCGAATAACTCGACTTCCAAAATAGGAGTGAGAGGCAACTAGTGCCTTCTAGACACACCGCCTTGCTGCTAACATTGAGAGCATTTCTTTGCAAATTGATGTGCATCCTTGTGTAAGGATGGCCAGTAATAACAGCTTTGGAGGACTTTAGCGGCAGTGTGAATACCACTATGGTGACCTCCTACTGGAGATGCATGGCATGCATGGAGAATGTCTACTGCTTCTTCTTCTGGAACACACCTCCTAATAACATGGTCAGCACATTCTCAAAATAAGTTAGGTTCATCCCAAAAGTACTTTTTAACGTCGAACAAGAATCTCTTTTGTTAGTAAAAGATCATCTCATCTGGCATCAATGTCATTTGCGAAATCTGCATACCACGGCGTAGGTTTGAGAGATATAGCAAACACATGTTTGTCGGGGAATGAGTTGTCTATGTCGACCTCACGCCCGACATCCTCCCTTCCTTCTAACCTCGACATATGGTCGGCCACTTGATTTTCACAGCCTTTTCGATCTTTAACCTCAAAGTTGAACTCTTGTAATAGTAGCACCCATCTTATCAATCTAGGTTTTGCATATTTTTTCTCCATTAAGTAGCGAAGTGCAACATGATCAGTGTGAACTATTACCTTGGTGCCTAGCAAGTATGCCCGAAACTTTTCAAATTCATAGACCACTGCGAGCAACTCTTGTTCAGTGACTGTATAATTTCACTGGGCACTATTCAATGTTTTGCTTGCGTAATAAATTGGGTGAAATAGTTTGTTGCGCTTTTACACCAACACTTCTCCCAACGCCATACCACCGGCATCACACATTACTTCGAAAGATTCGGACCAATCAGGCCTGACGATAATCAGGGTGGATACTAATTTTTCTTTCAAACACATAAATGCGGCAATACAAGCATCATCAAAATAGAACTTCACTTCCTTCTCTAGGAGTTTGCACAGTGGATGTGCAATCTTTGAGAAGTCTTTAATGAACCTTCGATAGAAACCTGCATGACCCAAGAAGCTGCGAACACCCTTCACTGAAATTGGCGGGGGTAATTTCTCAATGACCTCAATTTTTGCCTTGTCAACCTCCAGTACCTTTTGCGACACCTTGTGCCCAAGAACGATACCTTACTTCATCATAAAGTAACATTTTTCCCAATTCAGAACCAGATTCGTATCAACCAACCTTTGGAGTACCTGTCCTAAGTGTGTCAAGCATTCCTCAAACGTGTCCCCTACGACTGAGAAGTCATCCATGAATACCTCCATAGGGTCTTCGACCATATCGGCAAAAATAGACAGCATACAACACTGGAATGTTGTTGGGGCATTACACAACCTGAATGGCATCCTTTTGAATGCAAATGTTCCATAAGGGCAGGTAAAAGTGGTTTTCTCTTGGTCCTCCGGTGCAATACATATTTGATTGTAATCGAAATATCCATCTAGAAAGCAATACCACCCCCGTTCTGATAACCAGTCAAGCATCTGGTCCATAAATGGCATTGGGAAGTGGTCCTTTTCGGTTCATGAGTTAAGCATCCGATAATCCATGCATACTCTCCACTCAGTCACTGGTTTTGTCAGCACAAGTTCTCCTTTTGCATTTGGGACTACGGTTATACCTCCTTTTTTGGGTATGCATTGCACCGGACTTACCCACTTACTATCTGCAATAGGGTATATCACTCCCGCATCTTGCCACTTGATGATCTCCTTTTTCACAACCTTTTGCATTGGAGGGTTCAATCTCCGCTAATGCTCCACACTAGGTTTACATTCACTGTCAAGCCGAATCTTGTGAGTACAGATGCCAGGAGGAATTCCTACTATATTGGCTATTGTCCATCCAATAGCGTTTATATGCTTCTGTAATACTTCAATGAGCAATTTTACCTGCCCTTCAAGCAAATTAACTACGATAATCACTGGTAAAGTACTATTGGCTCCTAAGAAGGCATACTTTAGATGAGAGGGTAGGGTTTTTAACTCCAGACTCGGTGGTTCTTCTGTTGATGGCTTTGTAGGAGAACTTTCTCTATTTTTCAGGTCGATATCCAACTTGATTGGATTCCTTGAATATACTCCTAACCCTGATAAGACAGCTACCACTTCCTCATATCCTTGAACTTCGGATTCATCATAGTTGGCAAGTACAGATTCAAGGGGTTCATTCTTGTGCATTAAATGGCTCACACTTGCCACTTCCTGATCTATAACATCCTCAGTGGACACCACATGGATATTACTTGGTTGCTTCATGGATTTACAGATATTGAAGGTCACTTCATCATCATTGCCACGGATCTTCAATTTCCCGCATTCGAGGGTCCTTATCCTCCATCACATTCCCTTTGCCATCTTTCCACTACGAGTAACCACAGCCAGCTCTCTTTCATTATCTTCCATCAGTGTCCTGGATGTTAATTGAGCTGATAATAGAGTCAATTGACCTTCTAGTGTTTTAATGACATCAACATGCGAATTCACTTTACTGTTCAGTGATGAAATGTCATCTCTCATTCCTTTTAGCAAATCATCAGAGCCCTCAACTTTATCAAGTATGTGTGACAACAGATCATTTAATCGAGGACTACTTGCGCTCCTTTTTTACTTCAGGCTTTCACTCAATTGAGTACGGTTTTCCTCATGGTCATCTTGCTCAGCCCAATCGTGGCAATATCTCCTTGGTTCTTCACTCCTATAATGGTTCCAACCTTGATTTCCGCCCCGCTGTTGATAGCGTGGGTGGAAACCCTCCTCATATCTTGTGTAGTTCCAACCTTGATTCTCTCCCAGTCTTAAGTAACCAGAAGGAGAATTCTCCTCAACTCGAAACACTCCATACGTCCCTTCATGTGCTCGTGTATCACTTCCATTTGAGACAACATCTTTCTAATGTTTTCGTCCCTCTCTTTTTCTTTATCGAGTTGCTCTTGTGTTAATCTGAAGTACAGTGGGTAAACCTGGTCATCTTTTGTGTACCATGCTTGATTTACTCTAGTCATGCCATCTAGGAGGAATGAGGCTACTTCAAAGAATGCAGACTACCATTTATTCACCAAATGCAGACTACGGTAAAAATATTGGAGCAATAACTCACTCGACAGTCCATGTGTTTGACATCTTCGAAAAAATCTCTTAAATCGTGTCCATGATTCGTGAATTGATTCACCCTTCTTTTGATTAAAATTTTGAATGTCGTCTCTCAGTTTCATCATCTTTGATGGAGGGAAGAATCTTTCATGAAAAACTGTAACCAACTCCTCCCATGACTTGATGGAGTTCTTTGGAAGCTCAACCAACCACTTATTGGCTTCCTGGGTTAATGATAATGGAAATAAGCGCAACCTTATGCATTCTTGCGACAGATTCTTGAATGACAAAGGAGTGCACACTTCTACAAAGCTTCGTATATGCTCATGTGAATCTTCCAGTTTAATGTATGAGATGGAGCATTGTGCTAGTAACTTCAAATGTTGCACTTCCGTCTGCTTGTGGCATGCAAATTGCACCCATCTCATCTACTTGGGCGGGGTTGTATACACTATTAACATCATCAATATTGTCTCGATGAAAAGCATAACCCGCTGGATATCCTGCTTGGCAGCTATTTTTTCCATTCAGACTCATATGGATGTTGAAACACACAAATACTCAAAACAAAACTGAAAATTAGGTAAGTAGGCTACAACTAATAAGAACAAAGATTTTACTAATCTAAGAATTCTGAAATAATACCTCCCCGGCAGCGGCGCCATTTTGATGCTTATCGTGATCAACGACATAACTTCTGATGCAGGTGTCTAAGATCGATGATAATATAGTAACCCAACCGAGGGTTGGGGTCATGTCCCCGACAGCAGCACCATTTTGATGTTTGCGTAAAAAATGACCTAACTTCCGATGCAAGTGTCTACGATCGTGCAACAGTATAATAACCCAACCAAGGGTTGGGGTCGTGTCCCAAGTGTGTGGTTTCGAGAATTAATAGAAAAATAAAATTAGTTCTAACTAGTCGTAGGTAAAGGCATTAACGACTAAAAACATTGTAAATTAAAGGGGGTGACACAAAAGTGTCAAATATCAAATGGGGTGGTTTTGTCACAAATATAGCAAAAATAGTAAAAATAACAAAGAAATATATGAATGAGAGGGGATTCTTGGGATGTGACCGCAATATATATTGGTATAAATCATTGGGTACATTCTTTTGTTTGGAAATTTGCAAGATAATAGTGAGTAGGCAAAGCTTTAGATGGAAACAAGTTCCCTCTCGGGCAACTTATCCCGTTTCAAATGGGTTCCTCTCGGACACCCATTTGCCGCATGAAGACTAGCCTACGCCTTACCCCACTCACTCTCTCGAGCTGAGTGTTAGGCTATGGGACTAGGGCTCACCCTCTCGAGTTGAACCTCATGTCGACCCACTCCTTAGGCCATCAGTCTATCGGTCTTGGTTTCTTGACCTCTCTCTCTCGAGCAAGCCGAAAACACATGGGTGGTTTTGTATTTTCAATTACAAACCCATTAAATTAAACCACAACCGCTAGGTGAAATCACCATTAAAATACATCTAACTTATCAGCAAGCAAAACCCAACAATAATCTCAAGACATATTTGCTAAATCACACCCCAAGAATTAGGGTTTTTAGCCACTCATCAGGAGATAGAAATTTATACCTAAATGAGCTTGTATTCAATTGGGTATGAAGATTTAATTCTTGTTGCAGGCCAAGAGTGAAGAATCCGAGAGACCCAAGTCCAAATCCTTGGAGATGAAACTCTCTTCTTCTTCAAGTTTCAAAACTCTCTCAAACTCTGAGAAAAAGTACTAAAATTATATTAATTGTTTCACACTGAAAATATTATGATACTAAAATCTGATACTAAGCTATAACTCTCAACGAGTATTTATAGTTTTCAACAATTTGTGCTACAACTGGTCATTCGGCGACATTAGTCAGAATCGCCGATCAACTCGGCGATTCACCCTTCTTTTGTTTCATCGCCTTTTGTGCTTTACCTTTAGCATGTTTATGTCCTAGATCATTGGGCGGTATATCCCTGCTTCGCGGAACTGTTCGGCGACTCGCCAAGTGTACTTAGCGAACCTCAGTCTTCAGTTTCTTCGTTCTTTTCAGCCTTTTTGTTCCTTTTTACGCATAAGTGTTCACGCTTTCACTCAAATTTCAAATACCTGAAACTTAAGAGTTTTCATCAGATATTGAGATAAAATAAGCATTTGAGGAAACTATTTCTATTAAAATAAACCCCTAAATAAGTCCAATTTGTGGACTCATCAAGCAAGACGGACCGTAGGTCCATCCATGGTCCGTCAATGGGGTCTCATGGGTGGAGGCTGGACAGCTTAGTTGAGGACTAAAGGGTCTTTTTCGGTTTTAATTAGATTGAAGTGGTATCGTTTTGCCTAAACCTAGACCACCTATATAAGTAATTGAGACCCCTAAACTCATTCAATAATGTCATTATCTCAATTCCCCAAAGAAAACCCAAATCCTTTCTCAAATATTCTCTCTCTAGAAGTTGGAAGAAGAAGGAAGAAATTGAAGCTAAGGTCAAGTCAAGTCCCCAAGCTTCAAGCTTGTGAGGGCTTTGTAATCAAGGTATGGTGGGTTTTCATACGTGGGATCCTTCCTCCCATGGAGTCCCCTAGAATTCCATAATTTGAAGAAGAATTTCCCCTTAGTTAGGGTTTTTTCCAATGTTGTGGGTTATGATGAATGTTGATCCAATGGAGTGGATTATGATTGTTTATGATTGAATTGATAGAATTGCATGTGTTTTAGGATGAAATTACATGTACCCATGCCTATCCTATGATTTTAGGTTAGAATTGATAAAGTTGGGTTTGATGCCATGAGAGGGAAACTTTATGGGTTAGATATATCCTTATAGGATTGATGAATCATGACTGGAATTGCTTGAGAGTAAAGCATAAATGATGAACTTTAGATGCAGTGCTTTGAGAGTAAGGCTTAGACTATGAATTGTTGATTGTTAATGTTATGATGTGGAAGGGATACTTCCCATAATGAATTGATAAGCATGATTGTATAAATGTGAAAGGTTTGCTTACATAAATGATTCTAGGTTGAAAGGATTGCTCACCTAAAGTGAATCTAGACTAAAATGCTTAATTAATGATAAGGCTAGAGGCGACTACCCATGACCTCCATGTGTTAAGGATATGAAGTGATTCCCATACTCCTTAGAATTGAACAAGAGGTGGTTCCCCACATTCTTATTATGATGAATGGACATGGAGGAAAGTACCCATGATCCTTATGAAATGATGTGGAGGCGAGTACCTGTGTCATATGATGTGATTGTGGAGGCGAGTACCCATAATCTTAAAGTAAGGCAAGCGGCGAATACCCATTAGCCTTTATAAGTTAGGTAAAGAGGCGAATCCCCATGTATTTAAAAGTAAGTATGAATAATGCGATTATGTTATGAAGATGATTTGTTTGGAGTGTTGCTAGATATGCCTTCCATGATGTAAGCTTGACTAGAGGCGGATGACCTAAGTCTTGGCTAAGGTTTAGTGAGGTTACTTAAGGGAGTATTCCTCTTTCATTATGTTGCTTATTATGTCGCGATTGTGCTTATGTCTTATTTTCTTATGATGACTAATGGTTATGTTTATGTTGTTTATGCAAGCTATCATATTTAGTACATTCTTGTACTAACACATACTCTTGCCCACATTTCTTATCAAAATGTAGGGTCCGACCTCTCGATTCACACACTTGTGGCTAGGTTCTTAGTTGATCAAGGACCGATTCATTTATATTTATTAGATTAGGTACCATGTCAGTACAAATTTATTATTTTATTGTGTACCACATCAGCACATATATGTATTGGATGGGGTACCATGCCAATATATATTATTATTTGATTGGGTACCACACCGATACACTAATGATGGGAATGGGTACCACGTTGATATCCTAACTGTTTGTGTGTGGGTTCCTTGAGAGAATCATATTTATTAACTATGTTATATATATATATATATATCACATTTTGGTCCCTGAGTAGTCAGGTTGATGTATTTAAATTATGGGATGGCTCTTGTGTAGATCAGGATGACATGATAAACATTGTAGATAATGATTAGAGATATTTGTGGGTTGAATTACTGGAATGGTGTGATGAACTGTGATTGGTTGTGAATGCTAAGTCGGAGTGAGGACTCGTAGTTTGAGCTATTTTATAATTGAGCATATTAATGTTCGTATATGTTTGCTAAATTATGTTACCTATTCACATATCATATGATAAGAGTGTTTTAAGGTAAGGTTTTCGCATGAGAACTTTAGGGAAGTAGTAAATTGATTACCAAAGTATGTGGTGGTCTTATATTTGGGAGAATTTCTATGTGGTAGAAGGGTTAGGCTATAATTTGATAAGAGGATGGAATGGCTTAGATGGTAGAGTAGGCAACACAAGGAGGTGGGTGACCTGAGATAGGGAATATGAGTCAAAGATAATGCTACTTGTGGCTAGAGGGGGGAATGAGTGGATCAGGTTCATCATGTTATGTTTAAGTTATATGTTTCTTTGATTAATATTATGTGGTGAATTTGAATCGGTCGATCATGCCTATCAGTATGTGTTATTTGTACTCATACTTCTCTTGCTATGCCACTTGGCGTAGTATGGTTGTAAGATTTAGTAATGTTTCAATTTTCCTTTATACAGTGCACTTTCTTAGTAGCTCTTGTAGCTGTTTAGACTAATTCTTGAGATGAAGTCTAGTATACATGTAAAAATATGATTCCTACATCCGAGTTTTATGTTTATTTCAACATATTAATGATATTACTTATGTTTTATTAATTTTTGCATTATCGTTTTAAAAAATTGGTTGGTAAGCATTCTCTTATCTAGGTATTAGAGTAGGATTGATGTCAGAGCATAGGGTACTGGAGGGTTGGGTCATGATGATTTGGTATCATAGCCTAGGTTACTAGTCTTCAAGTATAAGAGAAAATGTTGAATAGATTCTTGAGGATTGGTATGCTCACATCCAAATTTAATCTTTAGGGTGCTATGAAGCATTCTAGGAAATTGTTCCACTTCTTCACTGATTTCATGCGGTCTGTCCCTTGTGGTATAGGTCAATGGACTCAAAACTCAATTTCAAAAATAACGTTTGAATTCAAAATTTAATACTTGAAAACATTACTCAAGGATTTTGGATCTCATTGGGGAAAATAATTTCGAAAAAGAACTCAAAAACAGTTCAAAATCTCCATTTTAGTTAAGAACTTGAGTTCTTGGAAACCCTTGCCATTTACCAATCAATATCCCAACTTTTGATGTTAGAATTCACAAATAACCAAAGAAAAATGAAGGTTTAAGATCATGAAAACTTACCCAAATGATTTACACAAGAAATTCTTTCAAAAATTACCACCATGAATTCCCCAAGATTAAAAATGAGAAATGGGGCTTAAACCTCGAAAATAGTAGGCAAAAACCCTCTCAGTTCTCACAAAAGCAAAACTTGCTAAAAACTCGGGTCTCATAAGAGCAAAGCCTTTCTCGCTTCTGCAAAGCTAGCTAAAGCAAAGCTCCCTTCGCTTTTGCGATGGTCGCTTGAGCAACTGACCTTCGTAAAAGTGAGGCCTAAAAACATAGCCAACACTCAAAATATCGAAAGTACCCTCGAGATTCTTTTAGAATCCTGTGCACACAAACCATATATGAAAATAAATTATACTCGACATTCCGAACATAATGGAACCGTCAAAATGTCTTCAACCTCAATGACCCAGGGTTATTGAACCATTAGTTGTGATACCACTTTTTGGGTTATGAAGGTGATTAGGGCGTCATGCGGAAGCTTACAATTGCAAATCATATGGTTGATAAATCAAATAATAAAAAACTTATACTAAAAATCAAAATATTATTATATGGTTTTGCCAAATGGCCTACATATGAAAAACTAATAAAAAGAAAATATTAAAACTATTGAGGGAAAATTTCCCCATGAACAAAACACTTTATTGACTACATTGTGGATGTTCTTGTGTTCTTGGTATGAGAAGTGGGGTCTTCAATTTATAGATCTCCTAACTTTTCCTCTAAGGAATGAATAAAATAAATATGGAAGAAAAATATATTTTCCTTTCATGAAAAGTAAAAAATATTATGGTAATGTTTTGTCTTTTCTTTTAGGAAAAAATAAAGTGCAAAAACCCTAACAAAGTCAACCCAGAGATTAAATTTTCACGATTTCACAACTTAGAACCTCAAATCCTCAAAAAGACTCTGAATCTAAAATTGACAACTCTCACAACTCAGATTCCACATTCTTGGACTGATGAAATTGACGGAATTTCATTTCAACACTCATAACTCAAAAAACAATTTTAAGCAACTTAGCCTTTCAAGATCACAAACTTACCAAATTCTCAACTATTACCTCAAAGTTTAAAATCAACTTTTAAGACTCAAACTTAAAAGACTCAGGGTCGAAATTGGGATGGGAAAAATGGTAAATTCAAGAAACTTTTAAAAAATGACCAACCGGGTCATTATAATAATCTTTCAACTTTTATCTTTTTTTTTTGCTTTATCTTTCCACTTTTCTTTCTTTTTCTATAGGTTGATGTTGACTTGTCTTGATGGGGATAGACAAGTGTCATCACGTCCTTTTTTTGGGTCGTGACATAATTTTAATGAGGAAAAACATATTATGAAAGAAACGTCTTCGAATGTGAAGGTGGTTTATATATAGCTTTTTTTCTACTAACTTTTTATATATTAATGAATTGTCTTTATTTGTCTACTTTTCAAAGTTATATTATTATATAATGTACTAGTTCCTAATCTTTATTGGCGTATATTAATATTTGAAGGAGATCAAATTTCATGCAACCATTTCAACGTTTGTAAATAATGTATTATGCTAACAAATTTTATTTTTAATTATTTTGCATGTTCAATAAATATGAATATTTTGATGAAATGAATAGTCAGTTCCCTCAACATTTAGGAATACAAGATTGCATACATCTTCATCACCAAATGACAAAACTCATTTACAAACTTGATATCATTGTAGACAATAAAATTCGCGTCGAGAAAATAATAATCAAGAACGGAAAATTATAACAACAATCGTATTTATTGTTTCAAAGTGCAAGTGTTACAATCTTTATGATTCCTCTGAATTCGCCTTTTCAAATATGATTCAAGGGCTTTAAAGCTTGATCTTGAATCTTTAATGAATTTGAACTTTGAACTTTATCTTGATCTTGACTTTTGCTTGAATTCAAGGGCTTCGAGCTTGTTCTTGAACCTGATATTCTTGATCTTGATCGTTCTTGAACTTAAATGCTTGAATTCTTAAACTTGTAGCTTTATAGAGAATTTTATGACGTTTGTACCACGGATTTTCTCTAGCTTCTTGTTTAGAATTTTCTGTCTTCTTTTCTGAATTATGAGGACCCCTATTTATAGTTTTAGAATAGAGGAGTTGCGATTGGAACAGGATTCCCTTCGGCCAATCAGATTTAAGTGACATGGCATATGGG
>JAJOOF010014538.1:0-28947 GCA_029582545.1 Solanum lignicaule
AAATTGCTTGGACCAAAATACCCCTAAAGCCCTAGCTCAAGCCTATATAAAGAGGTCTTCATAAGACCAAAAGAGATATACACACATACATACACACAGAAATACATAGTTGCTCTTCATTGGTGATCTGCAAGTCTTCCGCATACAAAGAAGTCTTCGCTCCAAGTATTGAGCCGCAAGTATTCCGCCAAATCAAGAACATCTGTGGAGAGAAGAATCAGGGGATTACATATCTTTTTAAGAGATTTTATAAATATTGTAACCTTCGCATTAATTCAAATACAAATATTATTGTTTGCTTGCTATTTTTCTTTTCCTGTTTACTGTATTTCAGGATTGAAACTTTAGACGCTTACAATAACAAAGAGAACAAATCCAGTTCTCAAAAATGGATTGTAGCTTGGATGCTCAACTTGATACCACAAATATGATTCTATCATTTACAAGATTCAAGTGTTCTTTCATGCTATACAGCAAATATGCTACATCATTTTTAAGTTTCAAATGTTATTTCAACTTGATACGACAAATATGCTATACCATTTAATAGTTTAAATTGATAGTCCGGTGTGGTATTTTAGCTATTTACCTTATTAAACAAACTTTATTCATACTAGATTGGCTTTCTCCAGTCACTAAAAATACAAACTCAAAATAATCTATAATGCCAATCAACCAGTTCACATAAAATGGATGGAGAGTTACGCATCACAGGCTCATGCTCAAATTAGCATAATCTACCCTTTAAGTACTTCACCTAAATAGTTATTAAAAATATGTTCACTGCATGATATCCCTCAAGGGAATGATAGTCAATGTAATTTATAGAACTTGTGTGGAAAGTATACAGTAGCTAATTACGAATTGCTACAACTTCATCCAACAAAAACGTGTCCTCATACTTGTTCCAGTAGTTTAGCAAGTCAGTCTTCTCAAAATGCTAGTCACCAGTTCAAAACTTGAACACAACAAGATCGAAGCGTTTGGAATAGAGTTATACTTTGTTTAATAAGAGTGAAAGAAAAATACATTGTCCAACCTCTCCCAGTTAATGTAAAGAGTCAAATCATTTAGTTTGCACACCCAAGACAACACAGAAAAATGAAAACCAACAGAGCTAAATAAATTAACAAATGAGGCTAATCAAAGTTGTAAGGTTAAAAATAAAAATTCAACCAAAATGAAATTTCATATGAGACACAGAGAAAAGTTTATTAATTTATTACGAAATAGGAAAGTGATTTTAAACTCTTTTCATAATCAAATCAAAAAGGTGTTTTTTGATACTTTACTGATATGCTTTCTATCATATTAATAGGTTAATTACGAGAGTAATTCATTAATTTCTAGATCAACCTTTCAAGAATTAAGAACCTCTATAATTCCAATTATCAACACATCCAAACACAACTAGTTTTATGTTTTTATGTAGTTTTTCAATGCATTTAACAAGGAATGAATATAACAAATCAACTAAAAAATAGACGGATTGATTTTAAAACAATCATGCATTTTTTAAACGGGATCAGAATAAAACCTTAACATACTTGATAGAATCACAACTCCAAAGTTTCTCAACCCTCTTCTTACAAGCTATCAAAATCTCCCCAACTTGAGCTGGAGAAAGATCACTCAAATTTACTAAATTAATCGGCAATTCAATAACCACATCGAGAAATCTGAATCCACTGACTGCTACATACGAAAAAAACTAAATTTTGGAAATTCAATTCTCTATTGGATGTCGGACAGAGATTTTGAATAACTCTGATTTTCCAATTGTTAGTGGAATCTACTAGCATATGGAATATCTAAGGCGCAAACTGCGGGTTCGATTTGGTGTTAAAGTATGACGGTCAGTTCGATCCCGCTGGCGAGAAAACTACCCACCTGTTGTGGATTCTGTCTTCCCAGATTTTACGACTCCGGTTTGGCAAAACTTCCGCTGTAATTTTAACATTGATTTGGGAGTTCGATCTACTTTTGGATGAGGATTTAAAAGCATAAGGAGGATATAATCCTAAGTGACGACAAGTCACTCTAGTTAACTGAAAAAATTCAAAGAAAAACCTACCATCACCCACTGAAATTAAGCAATTTATGCTGGAAATTACACATCAATTTCTCCAAAATGTGAAACCATCATCGATACCTTCTCTTTTGTCTGCGCTTTGAAAAGCATATGAGCAACAACAAAAATATGGCTATTTTTTTTCTAGATGTAATATCGTTGATGGTTCAAAGAGATGTTTACTTCCTAGAAGATTTTTTGAATTCTATCTCTGTGATGGGGTGAAGCAATGACAAACCGTAGGAGTTTAAGGAATTTCATTTTTATTTTAGCTCAGAGGTTTATTTTTGGTTGAAAGAGAGAAATTTTGATTGAACGAATAACTTATAAATTTTATGCTTAATTAATTAATAACATCAACGACTCAAAATTATAGGTTTTGCTGACCAATTGAGATTAACGATGCAAAATTTGTTTGTCGCTATATGTGTACTTATAGCGACCATATTCTTGTCCCTTCGTTAAGAAATGGTCGCTAAAAGCTATATTTCTTGTAGTGCACGATAGTCATAAGATCTTCACTTTCTAAGTGAATCATAAGTTCATACACAATTCTTGTCAACATGTACAAACCCTCATAATATGCTCTTCAAGGGCTATGGATCAACTCATCCCAAACATATAGCATTAGCACATTAGATAAGGGAATACCATGATTCTACAACTCATCAATACCTTAGCCATATCATAGTCATGCATACACCTCATATCTTGCATTTCAAGGGTCATATTGAGTTAATACATCTAGCATTCTATACAAGAAATATAGATACAACCACGACTCAAGTAGTCCATTTAATTCATGCATAAACTCATGTGAGTTTATTATAGTCCATGTGGGTGAAATCTTTTCATAATAGGGCCATATACAAATCAACATACATAATGATCATCTTCATGTTACAAGCCCTAGGAGTCATCTTCATGTTACAATCCTTACTCTCAATCCATGTCTCACATGATCATCTAATATATCTATTCTCAAGGTAATCTACCCACATGCGTCATTCTTGATCAATTATAGTCATATAGGAACATATAAACTCAATCTAAAAACTACACAACCATGATCCATCATATAAGTCATAATCAAGTCAATTCATGTATAAAAGCTTTTCCCTTAAGAGATTCATGTCAAGGTGATCTAATCTAATGCAATTCATCAAGAAGTTCATCATTCTTAGAAGGTCACACCCAACCCTCAATTTGCCTCTTTCATGACATAACCCTAGACTATATCAATTTCATCATAGCATCTAAGGTTATTCAATAATACATGTAGAATTATACTTAAATCATCCAATTACATCATAATAAACTCACATCCAATCAATTGGACCAACGTGCAACAACATTCATAATGTAGAGAAGGATCATAGCTAGGATTGGGGGAACTCATGGATTCTTGAAGGATTCAAGTTAAAATCATAGAAAATCAGTCATACATTCATAAACAAACATAATTCAACCTTTAAAAGCAACTTTGGAAGGAATCCATGGGGTTGAGTTGAAACCCTAGCTATTTGGGTTTTCTAGAATTGAGATAAAAACTTTTGAAAGGGCTCCTTGGGTGATAGCTTCCCAAGGATGAAAACTCCCATACCTTAGGTGTAGAATCCTACCAAATTCGTATCGAAAAGGTCCCTTCTTCAAGCTCTAACTTGGTCTTCTTCCTTGTTCTTCATTGGAGGTTCTAGAGAGAGAAATATTTGGGAGGGAGAAGAACTTTTTGTTTCATTTGGGTTTTGGAGAATAAATGAATAATGAAGTGTTTTAAGACTTAGAACTATATATATATATATAATCCAATTAAAAACGACCCCACACCATAATTAATTAAAAGGAAATTACCTAATAACCCTTAATTTGGGAAGCCTCCTTTAGGGACCATGCCCACCTAGACGATCCGTCAAGTGGACCACAGCTAGTGGTCGTGCCCGTGGTCCCTTGACCATTAGCCCCCTTTGGCAAGCCAACCTCCCACCATGCTAAGGCATGACCATGAGCCTTCCCACGCACCGTGGTCATGACCACGGACCGTGAAGTGGCTCGTGGTCCCTTAGGCAGTGGCTATGCTCCAAGGTAAGCTCTCCCACCAAGCTAAGGGGTCTTCACGGACCCCTTCACGGACCATGGTCAAGACTACTGGTCGTGAACCCTGGCAGTGCTTGGTCAAGGGTTGGGCAGCCTTGTCCTTTGGCTAGGGTTTTCCCCCTCCTGCCTTGGCACATGCCCTTGCAACCCTAAATACATACTAAAAAGGATTTTCTAACTATGGAGTCTAACACATACCTTGACGTTAACCCTCACGTTTACGCTCTAGTTCACCTACGAATTTTCTGGGTTGTTACATTATCTCCCCCTTAGGAACATTCGTCCTCGAATTACACTTTAAACACTTTGTGGAATTTAAGACTCAAGACTAACAGCCCATCATGCATGAAACATTATAAACAATGCACAAAACTAGGAGGAAACATCAACTCCATCTCAAACATACTCCATGCAACACAAGAAAGTAGGAACTCCATCTACAAACTCATTATGCATCATAACTTTAATCATTTCTCATTTCATCAGAGGAATTACCTTCTCCAATTCAAATCATGCTCATCATAACATCATTAAGCACATTATGCAATTTACTCTCAAAAAGCATTTCATTCAACGAGGAATTTCTCGACTCCAAACTAAAGCATGCTCATATATTATTCTCATGATGTACAATAGGCATTCATACTCAATGCATTACAACAGGAGGAAAACAATTCACATGAACTCATTTTCTTTCAAAAACACAAGTTTTCATGAATATGCATTATATAAGGAAGTCATAGCAACATATAAGTACATAACAACAATGTTAGCTAGGCACACCATCTCCCCCTTGGGAGTGACCATATGCAAACACTTCTAAACACCTTCAAACACTTAATCATAGGAGGAATTACATTTTCCCACTAAAAGAAATCTCAACACAACAATATGGAGTCAATGTGCCATTTCCTCAAAAGCATAACAAAGCATGTTCATCAAATCATCTCATGAAGTCAAATATGCCATCACCATACTAAGATGCACAACAACATGAGGAACATGTAACTCATGAAAAACCCATTTTATACAAAACAAGTATCTTTCAAAAAACATGCATAACATAAGGAGTTCATGAAAATTTTCTAAAACACAGATGACTCTAAAACATAAAACAAGCCCAAAAAGGAACTTTTGGTCTCACGCTAGAATAAGAATAGAAGAAAAGGATGAGGATATTGGGACTCTCAATCAATTTTGCTACTTAAGCACATGATCTCCCCATTGGGAGGAAGACCACCCCCCCCCTTTACAAAAACCTCAAATACTACTCCTTTCAAACAAACTCAAGCATTACCAAGGCTCATTATAACCTTACCAGGCTCTAAAATCAATAGAGATCTAATAATCATACACCCAAACCCTACTAAGGTTAACAAGAGTGACTCTATGGGGAAAGGAAATCATAGGAAACATATCATATCCAAGACTCCAAAATCATGAAATGAGTCAAGTAGGACTTATTATCTAGAGCTAGAGGAGGAATAGAAGGGAACATAAGGATCTTGGGTCATCTCATTGGCCCTTGGCCTCCCTAATAAGAACCTTCAACTAAAACCCTTACTAAAATACCACTCCTCAACATTCTCATGGAAGCACTTTCTTACCATTTTATTTCTTAACTTGCCGGTCTAAGATCCCAATTGGTACTTCTAAATTAGAGAGGTTCTCATTTAGGCACTCTTGCTCAAAAACAACCTTACCAACACCACTCAAAGTCTCATATGAGCCTACCAAATCGGGACTAAACCCATCAAATTCACTACACCTCTTAAGGTGAGAATTTTAAGCCAATCCAAATCATGGACATCTAGAACACTCAAATTTTTCATATCCATCACACAAGGTGATTCTAAACCATGGAGAATTACACTTTTAGCCTTTTTCAAAGGAGTCTACTCACTTAACCTCTCTAGGCATCACTTAAACACCACTATTCATCAATTCCTCCAATACATCATAAAACTCATAACGGGTAAGTTGGGTTCTACCAACAACTAGATACAACTTCACAATCACCTTGCTAGGTAGGCACATTATCTCCCCCTTGGGAGTAAGCCTACACAAATTCTTCTAAACATCTTTCATATCATAAAGGCAACTATGAATCATCATTCACATTAAAGGCAACATCACAATATATTACCTCAAATCTCAGAAGTCACATAGTCATAATTGGCATTACAACCAACCTTTCACTCTCGCTCCTTGTAGCATAAACCCTTCTAATAGTCACATCCTAAGGACCATCAGATAAGGGATAAGAGAGAACTTATAGATCTATGGCATGACTTGGAGAATGAAGAAGTGAAATTTCCTAAGCATCCAATAGCCTTCTATTCATAAAATGTGGCGCGCTTCACATATATGAACAAGACTTTACTAGATGTGGTTTGAGATATCCTAAAATCATCCCAAAATCTTGTGCTCTGATACCACATTTATCACGACCCAGGGGTACCCCCTAGACGTAACATGGCGCCTCATACAAGCCCTATAGCATATCTTGAACATAAGAGCATAGGAAAAAGTGCGGAATTTAAAACTTTTCTTTACAATCGAAGTCTTTTATAAAAATGAGGGAGTCTATAACACTCTGTCTCAAACCATCTATAATACTTGGAATAAAACTCTTGAAATACAATCTTAGGGACATAGCCGTTACATTAGTCTAAAACATAAACATAAAGGCATAATGGACATATGGTCGAGCCCTCGAATTCAATGAAGACTCACCAATCTTCTTCTTCTTGATCTACTAGAGTCCTAGCCACGAGGATGTAATCAAATATCTCCAAAGCCTACACTTATAGAAATGTAGAAAGATGGGTTAGCACAAAATATACTAAGTATGGAAGCCATGCATAAAAATCATTAAAACATGCATAAAAGGGACATTTCATTTGAAATCATGCTATATGCCATTTTTGAACATCATCTTTGAAATAGTTGGAGAATGTAGCTTATAAGACAAACCATGCACATGTCATCATAACATAAAGGATATCATCATGATCACAAGCATAGTCTCCAACACCACATAATACATATGCCAACCCTCCCAAGACATAGTTTATGCACATAGTAAAATACCAAGATTATCTCATCATCATAGAACTATCACCTAAGTAACCTTAAGCTCTACTTGGGCAATGCATAGATAGGATCCCATAATCCTAACTACACTAAGTATCACTTCTAGGCCACCATGATCATGCATAACATACCTTGACCTAATTCATAGCCAATACTCATAGACAATGAGACATTACTGTTCATATCTTTTAATAGGTAAAGTCACTCATAGCAATAATCCATATCATGCATACATCAGTTCATGTATCTTCATATCATAAGGAAACCACACCACAACCCCCTTATAAGTCTACTTGTGCATGGTATAAGTGAAGTCCCATACCCCCACTCACACTAAGTAAACCCATTAAGACGTCTTAAGCATAGTTCATGTTCATGTTCATAATTCATAATAAAGCATACATAACTCATAATCATCATGTCATAAGGGAAACCTACCATGCCCACTCTCAAAGCCTACTTGTGCAATGTATGAATGAAGACCCATACCCCCATTCACATTAAGTAGAACCTCTTAAGGAACCATAATAAGTAGCCCATGTTCTTGTTCTTGTTCTTGTTACTTGTTCAGGTCACTTGTTCATTAGAGGGAATATAGCCTTAACCGACATAGACCATGTGAGCTACATAGAATCTAGTGTCGTGTAACCCCACACAGAAAAAAGGTGTCCTACTTGCCTAAGGTAGAACTAAATGTATTATATTTTAGATGGATCCACTAGCTAAAGACCTATGTGGGAACATAGTTAAGTGATAGGGAGATTGCTTCTAGAAACCCGACCTATTGTATTGGCGGAGGAGCTTCCATCTCATGAGACTAATTTAGAGAATCCGGCCTCTTGTATTGACGGGAGGGTCTCTACCTCACCTTCCATATCCACTCGGTGCTAAGCATTATTCCCCAAATTATACATAATTAGTCTTGTATTGTATTTACATGTGTGAAGGACCACTTTTGCCCTTCAATTAATACAACTCATAATATAGCTCATAGATTCATTTAGGTGAGAAAGGACTTTCAACCTTAAAATCATCACTAGTATGTGAGTAAACCTTTCACACCAAGATCATGTGTTTTCATGAGAATGGACTTTCAATCAACACAATAAGATCATCATGGTCGTGTACATTTCATACATAATAATGTGTAAAGGTGCATATGAAAACTATACTTTCAATTAACACTATTGATACATCATAATCATGTTTATGCATAGAGTGTGTGAGTGTAATTATAGTTGCAATGATACAACAACAACATTATCATCATCCTAGACAATTCATACATAATCAAGTGTAAGGGCAAGGGAAGAATGACCTTTCAACAATACCTCAATTTACACTATAGTCATAGGATCTTCACTTTCTAAGTGAATCATAAGTTCATACACAATTCTTGTCAACATGTACAAACCTTCATAATATCCCTTTCAAGGGCTATGGATCAATTCATCGCAAACATATAGCATTAGCAAATTAGATAAGGGAATACCATGATTCAACAACTCATCAATACCTTAGCCATATCATAGTCATGCATACACCTCATATCTTGCAATTCAAGGGTCATATTGAGTTAATATATCTAGCATTCTGTACAAGAAATATAGATACAACTATGACTCAAGTAGTCCATTCAATTCATGCATAAACTCGGGTGATTTTATTATAGGTCATGTGGGTGAAGTCATTTCACAATAGGGCTATATATAAATCAACATACATAATGGCTTCCTTCTTGAAGCCTTAACACTCTTAGTTCATCTATTTTAACTTTCACTCTTAAATCCCTAGGAGTCATCTTCATGTTACAAGCCTTACTCTCAAGCCATGCCTCACATGATTATCAAGTATATCTATTCTCAAGGTAATCTACCCACATGCGTCATTCTTGATTAATTATAGTCATATAGGAACATATAAACTCAATCTAAAAACTACACAACCATGATCCATCATATAAGTCATAATCAAGTCAATTCATGTATAAAAGCTTTTCCCTTAAGAGATTCATGTCTAGGTGATCTAATCTAAGGCAATTCATCAAGAAGTTCATCATTCTTAGAAGGTCACACCCAACCCTCAATTTGCTTCTTTAATGACATAACCCTATACTATATCGATTTCATTATAGGATCTTAGGTTAACCAAGAATACATGTAGAATTATATTTAAATCATGAAATTACATCATAATCAACTCACATCCAATCAATTGGACCATCTTGCAACAACATTCATAATGTAGAAAAGGATCATAACTAGGATTGCGGAAACTCATGGATTCTTGAAGGATTCAAGTTAAAATCATAGAAAATCAGTCATACATTCATTAAAAAACATAATTCAACCTTTAAAAGAAACTTTGAAAGGAATCCATGGGGTTGAGTTGAAACACTAGCTATTTGGGTTTTCTAGAATTGAGATAAAGACTTTTGAAAGGGTTCCTTGGGTGATAGCTTCCCAAGGATGAAAACTCCCATACCTTAGGTGTAGAATCCAACCAAATTCGTATTTAAAAGGGTTCCCTTCTTCAAGCTCTAACTTGGTCTTCTTCCTTGTTCTTTAATGGAGGTTCTAGAGAGAGAAATATTTGAGAGGAGAAGAACTTTTGATTTAAATTGGGTTTTGGTGAATAAAGGAATAATGAAGTGTTTTAAGACATAGGATGATATATATATATATATATATATAATATAAAGAAATTAAAAATGACCCCACACCATAATTAATTAAAAGGAAATTACCTAATGACCCTTAATTTGGGAAGCCCCCGTCAGGGACCACGCCCACTTAGACTATCCGTCAAGTGGATTACGGCCCGTGGTGGTGCTCGTGGTCCCTTGACCATTAGCCTCCTTTGGCAAGCCAACCTCCCACCATTCTAAGTCATGACCACGAGCCTTCCCACGCGCCATGGTCATGACCACGGGCCGTGAAGTGGGTCGTGGTCCCTTAGGAAGTGGATATGCTCCAAGGTAAGCTCTCCCACTATGATAAGGGGTCTTCACGGACCGTGGTCAAGACCACTAGTCATGAAGGTTGTCGTGAACCCTGGCAGTACTTGGTCAAGGGTTGGGCAGACTTGTCCTTTTGCTAGGCTCTGTCCCCCCCCCTCCTTTGCCTTGGCACATGCCCTTGCAACCCTAAATACATACCAAAAAGGGTCTTCTAACTATGGAGTCTAACACGTACCTTGATGTTGATCCTCATGTTTAGGTTGTAGATCACGTACTAAATTTCTGGGTCGTTACAAAGTATTATCTGTTCATATGACCTCTGCAGGGAAAAGCTTTAATGAAGTAACATATTTTGTGAAGAAAGTGGAGGGGGGCGAGGCGAGACGGTCAGGCCAAGGCATTGGCTAAGAAAGCCAAATATTCAAGAAACTTTCAGGTATCTTACTGCAGAGGTTCAGGGAGGCCAACACTTGCAACCCGACCAATTCAATCCACTATGACCGCCTCTAGAGGTAATTACTCCAGAACTCCACCTCAGAATTTGATTTAGGATAGCCAAGGAGTTGTGCCTTCGACGGGCAGCAGACCATCCTTTGATCGTACTTGCTACAACTATGGAGAACCTGGGCATATGAGGAGAGATTGTCCCCACCCACACATGATGGATTCCGTGCAGCAGCAGACTAAAGCAGTGGTACTCGCGAGAAATGGTAATAATGGTTGAGGGCGTCCATAAGGTAGGCGAGGAGGAAATCAGCAAGGCCGTTGGGGTAGGGGAAATGGTAACGCAGACAGAGGTACAGTGCAACCAATTAGTGAAGTCGCCCGTCATGGTTATCGGGCTCAGTGTTATGCCTTTTCGGGCAGGATCGAGGCAGAGGCGTCTATCACAATGATCACAGTTACTATTCTTTTCTGTGACCGGATGGCTAATGTGTTATTTGATCCGGGCTCTACTTATTCTTATGTATCTGTGCGATTTGCCTCAAAATTTGCTATGATTTGTGATATACTTGATGTCCCCATCCATGTTTCTACCCCAGTTGGAAAATCTGTCATAGTCACCCATGTCTATCGTGCTTTTCCTATTTTGTTTATGGGTTTTCAGACTTGGGCTGATTTGGTGATTTTGGATATGAATGACTTTGATATAATCTTAGGCATGACTTGGTTGTCCCCTTATTATGATGTGCTTAATTGTAATACTAAGTCTGTAACTCTAGAAATTCTGAGAAGGAAAAAATTAGAGTGGGAAGGGGTGTACAAGACTAAGCAAGCTAAGATCATATACTCCATTCGGGCTAGAAAACTGGTAGGGTAGGGTTGTTTGGCTTATTTGGCTCATATTCGGGATGTTGAGGTTAAGTCTCCCACTATTGAGTATATTCCTGTGGTGTCTGAATTTAGAGAAGCATTTCCTACTGATTTGCCTAGTATACCTCTAGATAGAAATAAAGATTTCTGCATTGATTTGGAACCTGGTACTTGTCCCATTTACATCCCTCCCTATCGCATGGGTCCGATAGAATTAAGAGAGCTTAAGGCTCAAATCCAAGAACATTTTGATAAAGGATTTATTCGTCCTAGTGCTTCCCTGTGGGGTGCTCCCGTTTTGTTTGTAAAGAAAAAAAATGGCAGTATGAGGATGTGTATAGATTACCGGCAATTGAATAGGGCCACCATTCGAATCAAGTACGCATTTCCTCGAATAGATGATCTTATTGACCAATTACAAGGTGCATCCAATTTCTCTAAGATTTATCTAAGGTTTGGTTACCATCAGTTAAAGATTAGGCCTGAGGATATTCCCTAGACGGAGTTTAGAACCCGTTATGTGCACTACGAGTTTCTAGTTATGTCGTTTGGGTTGATTAATGCGCCCACAACTTTTATGAGTTTAATGAACAGGGTGTTCAAGACATTTCTTGATTCGTTTGTTATAGTCTTTATTGATGACATTTTGGTCTATTCGAAAATTGAGGAAGAGCATGCCGACCATCTTCGTATTGTTCTGGGTGTTCTTGGGAAACAAATGTTGTATGCGAAATTTTCTAAGTGTGAATTTTGGTTGACTTTGGTTGCATTTTTGGGGCATGTACTTTCAAAAGAAGGGGTATTGGTAGATCCCGAAAGGATTGAAGCGGCTAAGAATTAGGTTCGGCCAAGGTCTGTGACGGAAGTTAGGAGTTTTGTGGGGCTCGCTAGCTACTATCGCCGATTTGTGAAGATTATTGCTTCTATTGCCACTTACTTGAAAAATTTGACCAAAAACGAGGTACCCTTTGAATGGACTGAAAAATGTGAGGAGAGCCTTCAAAAGCTCAAGACTCTCTTGACCACAACACTTATTCTAGCACTACCGGTGGAAGGTAAAGATTTTATAGTTTATTGCGATGCTTCACATTCTAATTTGGGTGCGGTATTGATGCAGGATAAGAATGTCATAGCCTATGCATCGCGGTAGTTGAAGGTGCATGAGAGGAATTATCCAACGCATGATTTGGAGTTGGTAGTGGTGGTATTTGCTATTAAGATCTGGTGGCATTATCTTTATGGTGTTAAGTGTGAGGTGTTTACTGATCATGGTAGTTTTCAACACTTGTTTACAAAAAGATCTGAATTTGAGACAGAGAAGGTGGATGGAGCTACTTAAGGATTATGACGTCACCATCAAATACCATCCGAGTAAGGCTAATGTAGTGGCAGACACTTTGAGTCGAAAAATGGTGAGTATGGGTAGTCTAGCTTTCTTGAGTGTAACCAAGTGACTATTGGCTAAGGAAATTCAGACTTTGGAGTCTAAGTTCATGCAGTTGGGCATCTCAGAAAAAGGTGGGGTGTTAGCAAGCATTGAAGTAAGGGCCACGTTCATTGAGTCAAGGCCAGATAGTTTGAGGATGAAAATTTGAAGGAGTTTAGAAACAAGACTGTGATTGGTAAGGCATAAGAGACCACTTTTGATGCTGAAGGCGTGCTCAGTTTTAAAAGAATGATTTGTGTTCCCCGAATAGATGACATGATTCAGAAATTGTTGATAGAATCCCATGGTTTGCGATATTGCATTCATCCGGGTGTGACTAAGATGTATCGAGATTTGAAGCGAATTTATCGGTGGCCAGGCATGAAGAAGGATATAGCAGAGTTTGTGGCTAAGTGTCAAAATTTCCAACAAGTAAAGTATGAACACCAAAGGCCTGCAGGTTTGCTTCATAGAATGCCAATTCCAGAATGGAAGTGGGAAAGGATAGCCATGGATTTTGTGGTTGTTCTTCCCAAGACTTTGGGGAAGTTTGATTCTATTTAGGTAGTTGTTGACGGATTGACTAAGTCAGCCCATTTTATTCCGGTAAGAATAGATTATAATGTTGAACAATTGGCTAAGGTGTATGTGAAAGAGGTAGTGAGGTTGCATGGGGTGCTGCTTTCTATCATCTCAGTCCGTGTACGCAGTTTACCTCCAAGTTTTGAAGGAAATTACATGATGAATTGGGCACACAACTCACTTTTAGTAACGCTTTCCATCCATAGACGAACGGGCAGTCGGAGAGGACTATTCAAGCGTTAGAAGACATGTTGAGGGCATGTGTGATTTACTTTGGGGGGCATTGAGATAAGTTCTTAGCTTTATACAAATTCTCCTATAATAATAGTTACCACTTCAACATTAATATGGCACAGTTTGAGGCACTCTATGGGAGGGGATGTAGATCACCTATAGGATGGTTCGAGACTGGAGATGTGAAACCTTTGGGGGTTGATTTAGTGAATGATGCTCAAGATAAGGTGAGGAGTATTCAAGCTAAGCTTCTAGCAGCCCAGAGTAGACAGAAGAAGTATGCGGATCATAAGGTAGGAGACATGTCATTTCAGACTGGTGAGAATGTTCTTCTTAAGGTATCATCCATGAAAGGGGTAATGAGATTTGGCAAGAAGGGCAAGCTAAGTCTGTGATACATTGGTCCCTTCGAGGTTCTTAAATGTGTAGGGAAAGTGGCTTATAGATTGGTTTTACCTCCTAACCTATTGGGGGTTCATCATGTATCCATGTTGAAGAGATATCATGGTGATAGGGATTACATCATTAAGTGGGACTCAATTGTGTTAGACAAGGCCCTCCAATATGAGAAGGAAACAATTGCAATCCTTGATCGTGATGTCCAGAAGCTGAGGACCAAGGAGATTAAGTCTGTGAAGGTTCAATGGAAGAATCGCCCAGTTGAGGAAGCTACTTGGAAAACCGACAAGGACATGCGCGACAAGTATCCCTAGTTGTTCGATGATATAGATACTACTCCATTCTCCCTTTAGCCTATTTTTCCTAAGTTTGTCACTCGGAGACGAGTGATGGGTAAATTGGTATTTATTGTAACGACCGGTCCCCATCGTTATAGAAAAACCAATGGGAAAATATTTTTGCCCGAAAAACTTTTTTGTAGCAACTTGAAATTTCCCAACGTAATCCAGATTCGGATGAAATCGGAGTCAGTAAAGTCTACGGAAATCTGGTAACAATTGGGTGATCTAATTATGATTTTGATCGGATGAGTAGATAGCTAAGGCGTTAAGGAACCCGCACGACCTTACAGAATTGAATTTGAGTAGAACTCCCAAAACTGACCTTAGCGCGAACGGGTAGTTTCTGAGTGTCATTAGTTGAAGGTGTGTTGTGAAATGGGGGTTTTGGAATTCTTAAATTTGCTCTCTGTTTTCGTGCAAGCCTCTAATGCAGGATTATTCCCGCCAGGGCAGGGCCGCTGTGGCGGGATGGGTGCCACCATAGCGGGCCAGTCACGACTTAAGTTGGAAATAAACCCCAAAAACGCTTTATTCTGCACTCTTTTACTTTGAGAGCTAAAGAACGACCCCATCTATTTTCTTGACAATTTCCCACCATTCTTGAAGCTAAAGGTAAGGTTTACACTCCCCGAACCCACTTTTCAATCTGTAGAACTTAGTTTTGTGGGTAATTATCGATGGGGGAGGGTTTTGATATGGAAATTATGGGGGGGAAAGCCCTAATTTGGATATTGGGATCATGGGTTTGATCTAGGATTGATAGAATTAATTATATTCTGGGTAATTAAGTCTTGTTTATTTATTCCCGTGTTATTATGATTGTTTGGAGACCAAGAACAAGCGGAAAGAATCTGGAAAGGGAAGAATCAACTTTCTTAGGGGATTCAAGCTTTGTTTGAGGTATGTGATGGTTGTGATTTCATGTTGTGTGATATATGTTTGTTCTTGCTTCACTATGATACATGTATGTATGCGAATGTTGCATTATTGTTCTCACTAATCGTAAATGAGGATAGATGAATGATTGCATACCATGAAATCATGACTTGAATGTATGATTATGAGAATGTACTTGTGATTGTGATTGTGACTTGTTGAATGGATCGGGTGTTGCATTCCGACATACTAACTGGGATCGGTTGCCACGTTTTGGCATAAATATAGGATTGGTTACCACGTTTCGACATAAAATTGGATTGGGTACCACGTACCGATACACTAACAGTTTATGTGTAGGTTTCATGAGAGGACCATTGACTTGACGTAACTGTATATCTTGAGAATTGTGAAAATGTACGTTGTTCGTAAATTATGTTGATATTGTATATGTTCGGTGTATGCATGTTATTATTATGTTGTAATGACTTATATATGTTGCACTTAGTGGAATAGCCGTGTGATCTTACCAGTACACTGTGGTTGTGTACTGATACTGCACTTGCTCTTTCTTTGTTGAGTACATGGCATCTTCAGGCGGCTATTGACATACCTCATTTAGAAGATCAGTGATCGTCTCAAATTCAAGGGTGAGCCAGTTCTTCCAGGCTACCTTGAGTTCTCTTCTGTTTATGTCCACATTTCGGACTTAGACTAGTTCTTTAAATTTCTTATGTTTAGTATGGGGTGTACCTTTTCTTGTTTAGACTTATGGATCTTGTTAGAGTTTTGGTACATTGACTTTCCGGTTCTAGGCGTTAATTCCACATTTGTTTTGTTAGACTTTTGGAGTTTATGGGAACTCTATTTCTTTCCTTAGCATTTAAACCTTCTTCCGTAACTTTAAATGCCTTATTTTTTATTAAGTTATGTAGTTCTTGGGTCAGTTTATTAGCATTAATGGTTCTCCCACTGGAGGGTTAGTGTGGGTGCCACTCACGATGGTCTGGGTCGTGACACAATATTATATCGGACATCAGTGCCTGACACAATAGCAGCAAGAGTCGGCAGTGTAGCATCAACCAGGACGTCAATTCCCGACACATTTGAAGAAGGAATAGCAGGGTCTGAAGACACTTTACTAGTGCCGAATGTGGAGGTCTACACACGAGATCTCTCCATCGTAGGTAGCACCATCATTTCCTAAATATCCTTCAGCTCTGTCAAATTCTCAGAAATCTACTGCTCTTCTTCTCTCTAGAAGTCATCCTTATCAATCTTCTGGGCTGAATCAGTATTAGCCTCATCCTCAACTCTCTCACAATTACCAACATCGTCAATAGCACCAGTTAGCTCAGTCACACCATTGGGGTCTGAACTCGGAGGTAAGCATGGACTAGGGCACATCATGCAAGGGAATCTCACTGAAAAGCATAGAAATTTCACTAGAGCTCAATTGGTCCACATTAGACCTAAGAGTGGTAATGTCATCCCTTAAAGAAATAGATATTACTAAGCTACCCCCGCTCTTCTCCTTAGCATCCATCCTAGCCATGATTTTATCTAACCACTCACCATATGATGCCAAAGTATTTCGAAACTTCATTATCTAGCCTTTCACAAGATGTAATATATTATCTATAGCCTTTACAACAAACTTGGGCATCTCACTCTCAACCCTTGATGCCCTCACATCCGTATATCAGGCAATGTTGCCTATTTGGTATATCAGGGACATGGTAAAGAAAGGTCGGGGAACGGGGGTAGGTGTAGTAACTGTAGAGGTAGAAGATACAAAAGATGGTTGAGTGATACCTAATGGACCCACAAAATTAGCGGACCGAGCGACATCAACCTTAAGGCTAGCACGCTATACCACATGGGTTGTATCTAGTGGTGGTATCTTCCTCTGAGCTTTATCGCCTATCAATTAATCTGCCTTAATCCTCTGAATATCACCGGAGGAGGCAGGGGTAATCCTCACATCTTTCCCTTATCAAAAGGCTTCCTCCCAACCTTAAACAATAGTTTGATCAAGACTTAAAAGGGAAGAGAAGTTTGCTCCTGGCATGCTCTTATCATCATCTCATCTACAAGGATGTAAGCTACATTTATATTTTCCCGGTCAATAATTACACCAACCAAGTTAGCCTTTTGATGCTAGAGGGTTGATTCATTCTAGGATGGTATGATGCTGCTATAGATGAACTCGAATAAGTATTGGGCTCTAATACTCGTATCCTTCTTTTCGATCTTCACTCCGTCAATCATCCATGGTGGAGAGATATCTTAAATAAGCGGTGTTAATCAACCATTCAAACTATCAAGATCACGCCACATACGCATCTACATCTCAACACGACTTAGTTCCAAAAATATCATTAATAGCACCTGCACGGAATTTCACCATCTTGCTATGGACCTCAACCTCTTCTAAAGGCCTCCAGATTGTGCCTTTTCACTTCTTTGGTAAGGCCTTTGCATAGGTCTTAAATAATTCTCTCGCCCATGAAGGGTAGTAAGAAGGTCACGCTCTTATGAACCTTTCAAACCCATGAAATCTGATGGTTCTCTATCTGTCTGGGTTGTGACTCATCACTCAATTTGTGGAGAGTCATCTCTCCTCTTGTATAGTCTGTTCTCTAGATGCTTTGATCCTATTCAAAAATCTTAGAACTTTTTTTTAATATAATGAGAAAAATAAGACAAATAAATTAAAATAGATAAAATACTAAAGGTAAATAGAGGAAGTTGAAGGAGAATGACAAACCGGTCAATTGACTGGCTGACCCAACAAGTTTAATAGGGAGAACTCTAAAGGTAGGTGATTGAGACTCAGGACCCTGTGGCAATTTGTACTGGATGTCTTTCCTCTTTCTGGCAATCACCTTGTTGGGTTGCTCACCCATACACATAGAGGAGCGTCGAATGGCTTGTTGTTGTGTAGCCTCAGAGCGCTCATTAATTGTTATTCCCCAGCTTGTTTTCATAGGGGGATGAGGAAAGATATTCCCTTTCGAGATATGAATTGAAGGACACAACTCCTTTGCCTTTGGTTTTTTCCATTTCCAATGAGGCACAACTATTCAAAATACAAATTGGGTAAACCTTAGTTGAAACAAGTTCAAACACAAACACAATTTAAAACAAGTTTTGAGGCTCAACGAATGAAACGATGATTCTCCTAAAAGGTAAGGGGAGCCCGAACCAGTTTACCGAAGTTAACATACAACAATTTAATTTCACTAAGTCATTAAGGATGGAGTCATCTCAAAATTGATGATCTACCGAGTTGGTTTCGGCAGACTAAGACAAGTCCACCGAAGTGACAATGCTCAACTAAAACAAAATAGGAAAAACGACGATGTCGATTCCAACTTGGCAATCCGCCAAGTTGGTTTCGGTAAGCTTAAACAAGCTCGCTAAATAAGACAATACCCAGGTCACACATTCAAACACAAATGTGATTTGGGGCTTACTCATTGATTCAGTTAATCACGTTGGCAAGCTATGAAAAGCCTGCCGATAGGTAATTTATACCCAATGCCTATCTTTCACAAGTTCAACAACAATATGCTACAATACCTATTACCCAATTACTTGTACCATCTACCCACATGTTATTCTACCTATGGTTACTAAGACATCCCCCAAATTTCACAAAGCATTGACCATTTACCTTTATGAAAGTCGTCTATATCTCTAATTGGGCAAATACAAACCCTCGAGGCAACACTAGGCAAATCAGACTTTACCTACATTCAAATTAAGCAAGAACCAACACATTCAATGACTCAATTTAAAATTTTAACATTCACAATAATTTTTAACAATTTCAGGCACTAAATCAACTATCCTAACTCATAGGAATAGTTCAATCATCAACATTTAGCAAGACCAAATCAAATCAGACAGCCTAGCAACAATAATAAACAAGACCCACAACGTACATATCAAGATTACGAAAAAATATTAATGAAATATTTGAAAACCAACCTCATAGGAGACTAGTAAGCACAAATTCCAAGGAAAAGGGTTTAGGGTTGAGAAGCAAAAACCACAATGCACTCCAAGCCCGAAAATCCATGTAAATGAGGTGACACAAACAAACAAACATTAGTATGCGGAGTGAAACTTACCAAAAATATGAAAGGTTACTTTTTAAAACATGAAAAGACTTTTCACCTTTTTTATTACAGGCGCACTCGGTGAACTGCGACAAACATCATTGAACATATTTGACAAATTGTCAAAGGAGCTTAAGATCGCAGATGATGCCTTAAGTAACATTCAAACCTAATAGCCATATTGGTGGACCTGATGCAGTTCACCTAGCATGATTGGGTGGATCGTTGATTTGGTCCCTAATCACCAAAATTAATAGTACTATATTTTTCAAAATTCTTGGCTCAAAGGACGAACATGAAGAAGTCCATTTATCATTTTAGCACAACACTAATGGGGTACTTGCATCACCTTCAACATCCTATTCAACTTTTAGACTTCATTTCACCTTACACTCACACCACATGTTATAAAAAATAATAAAATAAACTTAGGTTTCCTCTCAAGAAGTGCCTTATTTAGTGTCATAGAACTACACAACTCATACTCATCATGAGTAATTTTTGGGCTGTTGGATCCTATCACTAGGAAAGGTTCCCTTTTTCCTTAGATTTAGATAGGTAGAGTATCATATTTGAGTTTCTAGCTGTTTGATTGATATTGAATGGGAAGTAATTCAAATCTTTCAACACCTTCTCAGACCCTTCAACCTTATTGAAGATCCTTGTAAGCATATCTTCTGTTGGGTTTCCCTCCGGTCAAGATAGTTCCTTTGGTTATGGGTGATCGTGAGGTGGAACATACCTATCTTTTTCAGCTTCCCTATCTCTCCAGTTTCCACCTTGATCTCTCCAACAATTCTTTCAATCCTTGTTCCAACCAAGGTTCCCACCCAATCTTGGGTAGTTAGGATGAGAACCCCCCAATTGATTTCCCATGTAATTCACCTCTTCATTATATAATGTCTCGAAATTTGCATCCTTCTAGCATTGTCCAACACTTGTACCAACAACATTAACTACTTTCAGTCCACCTCCCATGACATGTTTAGACATAAAGTCAAGTTGAGTCATCATTTTAGCCATGTTTCATCCTGCACATGATCCTTTTCCATTTTTTCCTTGCTCATGCTTCAATATTCAAAATATATTTCGTCCTCTCTAGTATGTCATGCTTGGTTAAATTTTGTTATATCATCTTACAACATCGTGTAACACCTCAGAATTTTGAAAAAAATAAAACAAAAGAAGATTTTGGGTTGTAGGCTCTGTGTAAGGTTCCCATCTATAGACCGTAGAAGCTTTTGGGGGAAATTATGGCAACCGTAAGAAGAAGGAAATATTTTTTTAAAAACAAGTTCTATTACTTATTTTACGGTTTATCAAGACAGTCCATCATCCTATGTACGAGTCATACATAGGTATCATAGGTGAGTCCCAAACTTAGTGAAATTTTGACGGTTAAAGGTGGTTTCTACAGTTGGTCTCTACGGTGCGTAGGATGACCTATGGTCCGTAGATAGGTTCCATCAAATTTTGTCCAACAATATTGTCTTTTGAACTTTTCTGTGACCAGTATGGTCTGCAAAAAGTCCTTCAGACCATAGGTTCAACCCTTTGGTCGAGTCTGACCGTTATTATAAAGGGGATTTTGGGTGTTTTCCTAGTTGTTTTAATCCTATACTACATCTCTTTTACTTCTACCCGAAGCTCTATATAAATATTTAATGCCTCAAGTTACCTACTTTCAATTTATTCTCCTAAATTCCTTAAACTTGACCAAATTCATCCTCCCCAGATTCTCTCAACCTAAGGAAGAAAAAGAAGAGCCAAGGTTCCATTCAAGTCTCCTATTCAACATCTTTGTTGGGCTTTGAATAGCAAGGTATGTGGGTATTCACCCATATAGTCATTTCCTCCATAGGGTCCTTAAGGCTTCCGAATATCTCAATTCAATTCCAATTGTTTAAGTTAGGTTTCAATCCAATCTTATAGGTTTTATTCAAATGTGATTGATTGTTGTTAATTAAGTCTTCAAATGAATGAGTCAATATTAATATATGATATCTAGATGAATTTATCTTGACCCATGTCTAAATCATGATTTTTAGCTATGCATATATGAGGGACTCATAAACCTATGAATTATGAATTCATGAAGATATACATGTTTTCATGAAGTTATTATAAATTATTTGAGGATGCTTTGAAAGGAAAATATTAATTTTATTGTGAAAGGTTTTCTCACATATTATTATGATCATGATTGTGAAAGGTTTTCTCACATATTATTATGATCATGATTGTGAAAGGTTTTCTCACATATTATTATGATCATGATTGTGAAAGGTACTTCTCACATTTGTAAAATGTTTTCTAATCTATGTTGAATTATGTTTATGGAGCTATTCTATGTTTTGATCTTGAAAGTTGGGGAATTAAATTGATCATTGACTTATCCTATGATAAATTGATATTTGAATTTTATCTATTCTATTGGGATTTAGACTTAGCACAAAGAGGGATTTAAGGCGGAGGCTCAAATAGGGTTAAATCTAGTAGCAACCTCTAGTCCCAAACTACGTGTATCTGTAAGATCCTCTTAAATGTCCTTCCTAGTGGATCCACTTTCGCAAAAGATGATATGTACAGAGTCTACCTATTCAAGAAGGTTCCCTTTCTTTTGGTATGAGGGATATACTAGATTCTATGACATAGCTTTCGTGGTCTTATTATCGGTTAAAGCTATTATCCCACAAAATGATTATATTTTCTTCTAAGCTTTTCTCATGTCCTTTATGTTAATGTCTTTGATCCTATTTCATTATTTACATGTTATTTATTCTTAAAGCTTTCAAATGTTCAAATAGTAGTCATGCCTTACGTGTTTTGAGCTATTCAAGCTATCATGCCTATTTTATGCATATTTCCCCACACATTGTACATTCCATTTACTACCACATAGTTGTGCCTATATTATCTCATAAATGTAGGGTCCCACACTCCTACCTCCCATGCTCATGTCTAGTTGGCCGCATTGACTTGAAGATTAGTGAGCCCTCATATTCCAAGGACCGATATACCTTTATTGCTTTATGTCATTTTAGTTTTAGACTCTTTCTGTGATGTATGTGTTACGTCCCAATCACTTTATTTATAATGTATTAGATGGCTTATTGAGACTTATGTTTAGATCTTCGCTTTGTAAAACTCTTTTGATATATTAAATGTTTTATTTTAAATTCTATTACCTTATATGGTGTATGCTAAGTGACTTGTGTAGGGCCTTTCGGGGTCCTATATGCCATGTTATGCCTAGGGTATACTTTGGTCGTGAAAAATATGGTATTCAAAGAACAAGGTTTAGAAATTTTGTACGATGTCTCATAAGCCATGCTGAGTAGAGTCTTGTTTATGAGCTTAAGTGCGCCATATTTATAAATAAGAAGCTATAAGATATTAGGGAAATTCCATTTCTTTTAGCACTCTAAATTCGTGTGATAAAGTTTAACTCTATATGTGTGTCTCCTAATCCTTATCCGATACTTTTCATTAAATGGACCCTCCAAGAGCATACATTAGAAGGAATGTGAATGAGAATGTGGAACAAGAATCTCCACAAGTTTCGGCCGACCCTTTGGCTGAGCAAGTGACTAATGTGGAGTTTTGAGGTGCTTTTCATGTGTTACCTCAAGCCATGATAGCATAGGACAATAGGTAGGTTGTGGTCCCCGTGAACCAAATGTGGGTACGGCAGAAACTATAGTGAGGGACTTCACTACAATGAATTCTCTGGAGTTCATGGTTCCAAGGTTTAGAAAGATCCTAAGAGTTCATTTATGATGTGTATAAAGGTTTTGATGATCATGGGAATGACGCTGGTGGAAAAGGTAGAATTTACCACTTATGAACTTAAGGGTGTTTCTCATGTTTGGTTTTATCAATGGAAGGATATGAGGGAAGTTGATGCGGGTCCTCTTGATTTGGAAAAAAATAAATTTGCTTAACTTGATAAGTTCTTTACCCTTTGGATGAGAGAGGCAAAGGTACTTAAATTCATTAACCTTCATCAAGGAAACATAATTGTGAAGGAGAATGTCTTGAAATTCACACAGTTTTCTAAATATGTTCCTACTCTAGTTGCCGATCCTAAGGAAAAGATGAGCAACTTTGTTTCGTGAGTGTCAGAAATGGTGGTTAAGGAATGTTGTACGGCCATGCTTATCAAGAAAATAGATATTTTTCATCTAATAATTCATGATCAAAAATCAAAGAGGAGAAACTTAAGGAAAAGTTAAGGGAGGCAAAGAGGGCAAAGACCGATGATGGTAACTTTTCACATTCAAGGTATGATGGATGTGGGCGTTCCAAGTTCGGACAAAGTTTTTCAGTTAAGTTTCCTCCAATGTTCTGACATCTAAGTTCAGCAAGGAAAGGTTGTTTAACCTTAAGACTCAAGGAGGAAATAGTGGTCGAAATGTATGTTTGGTTCTCGCATGCAAAAAGTGTGGCAAGAGTAATCTAGGAAAATACTTGATGTCTAAAGAAAATTACTTTGGTTGTGGTAATATTTGTCACTACTTGAGACATTTTCTGTCTAGAGTTGACAAGAGAAAGGATGGTAGGCAGTATCCGCCTATATGTTCGAGTTTAAGTGATCCAATGAAAAACTAGTACTATGCTCTTCAAACTCGACATGATCAAGAGGATTCTCCCGATGTGGTTACTGGTATGTTGAAATGTTTTAACCTTGATGTTTATGCTTTGCTTAATCCCAATGCTACGTTGTATTTTGTGACCCATATGTGGCTTGGAGGTTTGATGTTCTCCCAGATGAGTTGATAAGTCCTTTTTTTGTCTCTACTCCCTTCGGTAAATTTATTGTGGCTAAGAGAGTCTACAGAAATTTTTCCATCTCCTTATCCCACTGAGTCACTCATGTTGATCTTATAGAGCTTGATATGTTAGATTTCGATGTTATTCTTGGTATGGATTGGCTCCATTCTTGTCATGCTTTTATTGATTGTAAAAGCCAAGTGGTCAACTTTCAATTCCCAAATGAGCCCGTCCTAGAGTGGAAAAGGGGAAATTCAATGCCTAAGGGTCAGTTTGTTTCTTATCTTAAGGCTAGAAATATTATTTCTAAGGGTTGCATATATCATCTCATTCGTGTTAGGGATATGGATTCTAAAAGCCCTATATTTTATTCGATCCCCATTGTGGAATGAGTTTTCAGAAGTATTTCCCGATTATCTACCCAGTGTTCCTCTCGAAAGGGAAATAGACTTCGGTATTGAACTTCTCCTTGGTTTGCAACCTATCTCTATTTCTTTTTATCGTATGGCTCCGACAAAACTTAAGGAGTTAAAAGAATAGTTGAAAGATTTGTTGGATGGGGGTTTCATATGGCAGAGTATTTCTCTATAGGGTGCTCCAGTTTTGTATGTTCAAAAGAAGGATGGTTCACTTCACATGTGTATTGACTACCGTTAATTGAACAAGGTTACTATTAAGAATAAATATCCTCTTTGAAAAATAAATGAGTTTTTTTATCAACTCCAATGAGCGAGTTACTTTTCTAAGCTTGACCTCCAGTTCGGTTATCACCAATTAAGGGTGAAGATAGAGTTCTGAAGACAAATTTCCGAAACAGGTATGGCCTTATCAGTTTCTGGTAATGTTGTTTGGTCAGACTAATGCTCTGGCAGTATTTATGGACTTGATGAATAGAGTGTTTAGATAATATCTTGATAAGTATGTGATTGTGTTTATCAATGCCATCTTGATTTACTCAAGAAGTAAGGATGAGCACGTCGATCATTTGAGGACTTTGTTGCAAGTTCTCAAGGACTAACAACTCTTTACAAAGTTTAGTAACTGCAAGTTTTGGTTAAGATCTGTGGCTTTTATTTATCATATTGTTTCCGATTAGGGTATTAAGTTTTATCCTAAGAAGGAAGATGTGGTTAAGATTTGTCATAGACCTCTATCCTCTTGGGATATTCAGAGTTTCTTGGGTTTTGTTGGTTATTATATAAGGTTTGTGGAAGGGCTTTTTCCGATTGCCTCTATATTGACAATATCGACCCAAAAGAATGTTAAGTTTCTATGGTCAGAAGCATGTGAGAAGAGTTTCCAAGAATTGAAAGATAGACTTACCTCCTCCTCAATACTGACTTTACCTGAACGATCTGATGATTTTGTGGTTTATTGTGATGCTTAAAGGGTTTGATTAGGGTGTGTTCTTATACAAAATTGGAAGGTTATTACTTATGTTTTGAGGCAGCTTATGATTCATGAAAAGTACTATCCTACCCATGATTTAGAATTAGGGCAGTGGTATTTACCTAAAACATTTGAAGGCATTGCTTATATGGTGTTCATGTTGTTGTCTTCATCGACCACAAAAAGTTTTCAATGTATGTTCAATAAAAAGAATCTAAATCTTCACCAAAGGAAGTGTCTTGAATTTCTAAAGGATTACGTCATGAGTGTCCTTTATTACCCCGACAAGGCAAATATGGTGGAGGATGCTCTTAGTCGGCTATTAGTAGGTAGTGTTGCCCATGTGGAAGAAGATAAAAAATGAGTTGATTCGTGTTGTTCATAGCTTGGCCAAATTAGGTGTTCGGTTAGTTTATTCTAATGGAAGTGGTGTTATTGTTCATAATGCTTCAGAATCTTCCTTTGTATCGGATGTGAAAGATACGCAAGGTCTTGATTCAATTTTGGTTGAATCGAAGGAAACGATATTTATAAATTTTGTTGAGGCTTTTTCCCAAGGGGGAGATGATGTACTTTTGTAGCAAGATCATTTATGTGTTTCTAATGTTGATGATTTGAGGGATCGATTTGTATCAGAAGCCCATAATTCTCAATATTCCAGTCACCCGAGAGCCACCAAGATGTACTGTGACTTGCAAGAGGTCAATTGGTTTAATGGAATGAAGAACGATATTGCGGAATTTGTGGCTAAGTTTCCTAATTGTCAACAAGTAAAAGTTGAACATAAAAACTCAGGAGGCTTGTCCAAAGACATTAGTATTCTTACTTGGAAGTGAGAAGACCTGAATAGGGACTTCATTGCTGGTTTACCCCACACTCGGTGACAACACAACATAATTTGGGTTATAGTAGACCGTATGATGAAGTCAGATCATTTCATTCTTGTCGATGTTTCTTATTTGGTGGGGGACAATGCTAAGTTTTATCTAAAGAAGATTGTTAGGTTACATGGAGTGCCTCTATCCATTATCTTTGATCGCGGTAACCAATTTATTTCTCAATAATTGAAGTCTTTCCAAAAAGGGTGTGGTACTCGTTTAAAAAATAGTATGGCCTTTCATCCTCAAACCAATGGGCAAGCGGAGCATACCATCCAAACATTGGAAGATCTGTTGAGGGCTTGTGTGATTGACTTCAAGTTTAATTGGGATGATCATTTGCCTTTAATTGAGTTTGCTTATAATAATGGTCATAATTCCAGCATTGGTAGGGCTACATTTGATTACATTTGAGGCTTTTTGTGGTAGGAGGTGTAGATCTCCTAGAGGTTGGTTTCAAGTTTGTGAGGTTTCTTTAATAGGTCTTGAGTTTTTACATGAGGCTACGGGGAAAGTTCGGACTATTAGTGAAAGGTTGAAAATGATTCAAGGTTGAAAAGGATTCAAAGTTGAAAAGGATTCAAAGTTGAAAAAAAGTCTTATGTCGATGTTAGAAGAACAGACCTTGAGTTTGATGTAGATGGTTGAAACTACTTGAAAATTTCACTCATGAAGGGTGTGATTAGGTTTGGGATGAAAGGGATGACTAGTCCATGTTATGTGGGCCCATATCAGATTTTGAGGTGTATTGGTAAAGTTGCTTATGAACATGATTTGCCTAATGACTTGGTATCGGTACATCTAGTTTTCCATATCTCTTTATTGAAGAAATGTGGTAGTGATCCGACATCTATTGCAGTTTAAGAGATTCTTGGTATAAAAGAGAGTTTTTCTTATGAAGGGCTTCCGATTGAAAATTTGAACCAGTGAGTTAAGAAATAAGGAAGTGGCATCCGTAAAGGTCTTATGGAGGAATCAAATGGTTGAAGGTGCTAATTGGAGGCCGAGACCAATATGATGTCCCATTATCCCCATCTCTTTTCCTATGACCCTATTCTAGACAGAGGTATTTAGCTCCTCATGGTCCATCCTTTTGATTTCATGTGTCTTAGATGTTCTCACATTTTCTCATGCATCTACACTCACGAAAACTTGATTTTTGAGAAAATATGTTAACTTGATTAATTTCTTCACGAATATGTTCATTTGAGTGTGATTTGTATGTATGCCTTAAGAAATGATGCTTTGAATATTTTTTAGCTTGGAGTGGACCTTCCTCCTTAGTGATGTGTTATTGATGAAGTTGCATTCTTGTTCGGTTGTTAGATCTCTTTCCATACTCTCCCCCCCCCCCTGTATTTCCTTGAGCTCCATTTGAGGTCGAATGTTCCTAAGGGGGATATATTGAAACCTCTGGGAATTTGGAAAAAAAGAAAGATAAGAAGTTTTTGGGTTTGCAGGCTATGTCTACAGTTCCCATACCGTAAAAGCTTCTACAGGCCGTAGATGGAAACCGTATGAAGAAGGAAATAAAAATTTTCAGAACAAGTTCCATTACTTCTCTTACGGCTCACTAGGATGGTCTGTCATCCTATGTACGAGTCGTAGATATGTCTCATAGGTGAGTCCTAGATTTAGTGAAGTTTCGAAGGTTACAGTTGGTTTCTACGATTAGTGTCTATGATCCATTGGATGACCTCTGAGCCGTAGACAGATTCTGTCAAAGTTATTCCAACAATAATAGTTTCTGAACTTTTCCACGGTTGACCAATACGGTCAGTAGAAAATTCTACGGAAAACAGGTCCAACCCGTAGGTTGAGTCTGACAGTTATTTTTAAGGCGTTTTGGGTCTTTACCTAATTGTTTTAATCCTATACTATGTTTGTTGCCTTTCTACCCTAAGCGCTATATAATTCTTTTAATCCATAAATTATACACTTTCAACTCTTTCTCCGAAATTCCCTAAACTTGACAAAATTTATCCTCCCCAAATTATCTCAACCTAAGGAAGAAGAAGACGTGCTAGGGTTTGAAACGACCCCAAAAATGCCCGAAAATGTGCTACGAAAACACCTATAATTGTAATTTCCATATATCTCAAAATCCATGCATGATTTCAGAAATTCGACTACATATTCTTATTCAGGGGGTCAAATTGAGTGGGAAATGGGTCTAAACCGAATTTTAGAGCAACCGTATCAAAATTCGAAAATCGCAAAAAATGCGATTTGGAGGGTCAACTTTAAAGGGGTATCTCTTAGCACACAAGGAACTGGAAGGGCTACAGCTTATTAAATTAAAGCTCTTTGAGTTAGCTTTCCAACGCACTTGGTTTCACCTCATTCCGAGTTAGAATGAGGGAGTTATGACCATTTTCGTAAAACCTG
>JAJOOF010014539.1:0-23387 GCA_029582545.1 Solanum lignicaule
AAAATACCTCAACTTTGGTCGAATTTGCTGTTGCGATACTAAACTTTCATAAGGACCTATTACCTCCCTAGACTATTTAATACCGTATTTTTTACCCCTTGAACTATTTAATAGTGTATTTTAAAGGTATATATGTGCCCACGTGGACACATTACTATTTATAATTTTGCATTATTTTTTATGTCTACGTGAGCAAATATGTATGTTTAAAATACGGTATTAAATAGTCTAGGGAAGTAATAGATCATCATGAAAGTTCAGTATCGCAACAACAAATCGGTTCAAAGTTGGGGTATTTTTCAAACCCTTATCCCTAATATTTATTAAGTTTGATTTCAAGTAAAAACATAAATACCTATTTTAGAAATATTAACTTAATTGTTTTCCAATGATCATAATAAAACACAAAAATTATGATAATATTCCATAGGTTATGGCCTATGTAGTGATTCGCTAGAAATTTTAGGAATTTTATTTTATGTAGTACATATTTTATAAACACAATTGGGAAACTTACATACATATACAATATTAAAAAAGTATTTACCATTTATAGCAATAATATTTTTTTCACTTGATCATTTTTAATACATTACAGACAACTATTTATAGAACACATATAATACAAGTTTTTATTCATGGATAATATATTTATCACATATTTTAATACACTATAATACAATGTGTCAAATTCTTACCAAACAAGCATAATATATTTTTAAAAAATAGTTATAATACATATATATTGCATACATAATTCATTTTTAATACATATTACTGATTTAACATAGTATTGCTATGCATTTCTATAAATGATAATAAATAAAAAGTATCGCTAAAATCAATAATTATTTATTAAAAAGTATCGATCCATGTAATTTTTCCGACATAATTTGTATTTAAAAGTGTAATATTTCAAACTTTAAACGGATTTTGAGGGTAGAATCTTGTTATTTTAAGGAAAAATTACAGAAATTTTATTTTTATTTTTTAATTAATTTTTATTTGGCCCACGGGCCGGCCCTATCCATATTTGTCAAGCTCCACAAATCGACAGGCTTATTCAGGCCGGGCTAAAAAACCCTTTTCTTAAATGGAATCCAAAAATCGTAGTCCAACCCTATCAAATCATGGGTTAGGCCAGACTGACCCAACGGGCCTAACCCATATTGACGGCTCTAATATTTTCATAGATTTCTGCGGTGGGTGTACCAAATACGTCTTCCATTTCACAAATTACCTAGTTATTACAGCCATCATCATAATCCATCTCCGGAAAACAGAAAACACCATACAAACGACCAGCATGCACCAGCAGTCGTGACTCTTGGGTTTAAGCAAATATGCAGCATTGAAGCCGTTTTTTTTTAAAAGTAAATGGAACATGAACTTAATCAGCAGACATTTTTATACAAGAAAAACAGCATACAAGCAATAAAGTCAAATAAATAACAAAAATTGGCACAACAAAACAATTTGCTTCAAATCTATGAGCTAAACCAGTTCATCTCCTGCAAAGCAGCTCAAAGCATTGGAACTCGTGACTTATCCGAGCCTCGGGCAAACTTAATTGGATTGGATCATCATCTCGGTGTGGTTTTACGTAAGTCTCAACTCATATTCACCAGCCATGGTAATATATCGCACCCAAGGAAGAGCCTGATAACCACTTTTTTCAATTATCTTCAAGTAGCGAACCTAGCATGCATTAGAGGATCCACATAGGTCACAACTTTTGCAAATAAGCGGTTCAAGCTAAAAAACAAAATTACATTTAGGCTGTCGATGCGGTAAGTTCGCCAAACTAAGCCCACAATAAAGGTCATAAAAGGCATGATATTGTATCACGTTTTCCGTCACCAACCAGAAGAACAAGATTAGACAGAAACGTTCAATACTAAGTTCAAGAGTTAAGACTCACAAAGACTTGTTTGGTTCTCTTCTTTAGGATGCGGGGACAATCAGGCCTACACATTTAAGTTGGTTCTGTTGACTTCATCACCTCATATGTCACTTTATCAAAACTCATTTAGAGTTCCTCAGCTTATCAACTTGTACTACTACCTGCCTCCAAACCATGCTCCCTCTCAAGGATAATAAATAGGGATAATACACTTTTTCCCCTGGACTTGTCCAGTTAATCCCAAAGAACACTTCAACTTTGCGGGCAACCTATGACCCCTTGAACTATTTCAAAGTGGAATTATTTGGCCCTTTTCTGCTGAGTTGGTGAAGGTGTTCTCCTGCGGGATTTTTTCCCCCATTCTTTCTGTCTTTCTTCCCTGTGCTGCTGAACTCACATCCTCCGTTTTTTTTTCTCTTCAGCTTGTTACTCTTTGGCTTCTCCTTATTTACTCTTTTTCAGTTTTTTTGCTTCGCTTTGCATGGTGTGGGGCTTGAACCTGCGACCTAAGCCACAAATCCTCCACCTTTTGCCACTTGAGCTAGGCATTGGGGGCAAACTCTTTACTCTTTTTCAGTTTTTCAGCTTTTTCCCCTTTTTTCGCTCTTATTGTTTTCTTCTTCAGCCGACTCTTCTTGTTCTTATTTTTCCAGTTTATTAATTTAATTGTATTAGTTTTTTCAGTTCTTTTTTTTTTCTTCCAGCAGGCAGAAATTAGTAGTTAATTTCTAAATTAATTTTCTCTTAATGCATTGAATCCTCGACTCATAATGGTTTCTCAATACGATGGACTAAATGTGGACATGTATAACTAGAGTGCTGTAGGAATTTGACAAAAAAAATATACTGAATAATCCAACTGAACTACAGCTATTTAGGACTCACCTGTATACCCGAAACTGTAAAATATGGTATCTCAAATTTCACACGTATAGGAGCTTTTCTTTCAGGAACTGCTTCTTCTGCTGTAATGCTGGGAAGTTTAAACTCTGCTCTCAACATATATTCCTGAAAATGAAATAAGAATTAGCATAAAAGAGATCTCAGTGAGAGAACAAACGGCAAAAAATAACTGAGTTAAACCTTCAGCTATGACTAAGCGCACGCTTACCTTACCACCTGGAAAAGATTTTATCTTCCAAATCAATGCATCCTTTTCAGGTGCATAAGTAGATGATCCCATTGATGTACGAACATCTGGATTAGTTGCATCAGTTGGAACGGGCAACTCAATTTCAACGTTAGTTGCAGTGCTGAAATTGTCAAATAAACTCAAAACTTAACCAGCAACACATTGTAATATCATAATGCATGTCATCCAAGCTCCTACAGATTAAATGATGCAGCTACAATTAGGTGTGTAGCATAGTACAAATAGACATACCTTCTCTCCTTGAACTGGCTTCGTGCTTTAACCAGAATTTCCACACGGCTCTTAGAATGTCTTTCCACTTGGGCTTCTACCCACACAAGAGGCTTTACCTGAGAGTAAGTAGTACTCACGCTTTAACCTATTGGATCAATGAAGGGACTAAAAAGATTTCAGTCAGATAGAGAGCACCAAAACATTATTGTACCTGTGTACTGAGTCTGTAGGTCATAACTTCGAAAGCCCCATCAGGAGGTATGAATGATATAGTACGATCATTCTCAAATCGGGCCAAACGCACACACCTAAGTTAAAGTAGAAGTTATAGAATGAGAGACGGGCAGAATAGGATGTAAGTGAGGGGGGAGGGAGATTGGTTGAGTGGGAGAGAAATGGGTTACAACTTGAATGTGGTCAAGTTATAGAAAAGCCTTCAGATTTTTTCATTTTAAAAAGGGCAGCAAGGATTTTCCAATTAAAAACTGAGGACCACCCACTCTCCCCCCACTTGCTTACTCTATCGGAAGTTTTAAAAGATTATACTACATTTCCCAAAATATCATGATTTGTCCCCCTACTCCCACACCCACATTGGGCCAATTCTTGCATAAAGAATATATGCAAAAAGATGTTATAACACACAACGAAAGATATAGTTGAATCACATACTGATGAAACTTGATATCATCTAGATCAATAGCCTTCCCCTTAGCATTACGTCCTTGTGCTTCCAGCAATACTCTATCATTCAGACCAAGCTTACACTCCGGCATACCACTGCAAGAGAAAAACATTATGGCTTCAGATCAGTACCACTCGATTAAACGGCTGGGTAAAGAACAAGATCTCAAAATTGAGACTAAAGAAAAGTGACGTGGTGCCATTTTGCAACTGGTTTACATTTAGCAGGAATTGGATTGCATTTAAACTAATGAAAACCTTATGGGAGATTGTAGACATGCAATTTTTGACCGAACTTAAGGTCTTACACCATTTCTAGAGCTTAAATATTTTATAAAAATCTAAATTAAATATGTTGACTTTTACCTTATTTTAGTAAGTTTATTTTAAAAAGATTTGAAATTAACAAAAAAAAAACTATCTATTTTCTTTTAATTTAGATTTAACAAATAAGCTAGTGTTTCTTAATTATATTTTTAGACTAGCTATTTGACTTTCATATATTTTATTAATTCAAAATAATTAATTAATTTTTTATTATTATGGTTTTTATATATATATATATATTTAAGCTAAAAATAATAATAACCTAAACTACCCACACTACCCCACTTCACCTTTCAACCCCACTTACACCTATCCCACTACCCACTCACACCACTAAACACCCCCACACAAACCATCAGAAAATGACACACTACACACCTATATACTTAAACACATTGAATACATACGCACACAACTATCAGCAATACAGAGGAGAAAAAGAAAAAAAAAAAATCAGCAAAGGAAAAACACACAACACGCACCAGGAAAAAAAAAGAAGAAAAAAGAAAAAACCCATTCCCCCCACTTCCAATACTACAACACATATATAGTGTATATAATATGTACACAATACAATTAGCACACACCCACCCAAACCAACATACGTTTTATTTTTCGTTCACACTACACAAACAAAGGTTGAGTTTGAGGCTTGCTTTCGTGGTTCCTTATTCATATTATTTTCTTTTCGTGAATTGATTCTCACAAAAGGTACCATTTAATTTTTATTGTATAATTTGATTTTCATGATTATATAAGATATGATTCCAATGTTATGAAGTTGCTTAAATTTGTGTGTGTTGAACTTTGATGCTATAATATTGAAATACTTACCCATTATTTTAGTCTATGTTATCTTCCATTTTGTACAATATGCTACTATCAATTAAGTGCTTTTTATATTCAGTTAAATGCCTAAAAGAATTATTCTAATAGTTTGTTTAGTCAAATTTATCTAAAATTAAAAACTATTTATTTTAGAAAAATTAAGAGATGAAGAGTTACATTTTTTTTTTTATGTCTTTTGTCATAGCTTGTAAGAATACTAAAAATGTAAATGCATCTATATCGAATTTGAATATGAAATAATTTTCTATTTGTTTAAGATTTTAGACTTTTATTATTTAAATAGTATTCATGAACAAATAGTAAAAATATAATTTAATCACTAATAAAATGCTTAAGTTGTCTAGTAATAGGTAAAATATTAAAATATATGACCCGTTTCAAAGGTCGGTTTCAATTAAGAATGTGATTACACATATTTTTTTGGAACACTTAAAAGAAACTCAAGGATGCAGTGACGCACCTTGTCCAAATTGTTTTAATAATTATTTTTTATTAATTCAAACCAAGAGGTGTAAATTGAAATTATTGAGTGTGATGAACTAGAGAGGGGAAGACTGTTATGTCTCCAAATGTCAAAATCGAGAATGCAGTTATGCATCCGATTTAAGACTAATAAAAATTCAACAATTAAAAAATAAACAAATTTTGGCATATAGACACAAATTATCCAAAAATTTATCGAGATAAGTATAAGTCAATAAAAGCGATCGTGCTAGAACCACGGGACTCGAGGCATGCCTAATATCTTCCACTCGGTCAACAAAATTTCTTACCTGATTTTCTGGTTCGCAGACCAAACAAAGAGTCATTTCCTTTTGATTAGGGATTAAACAAAAAAGTGACTTGGAACACCATAACTCAATTTCAAGTGGCGATTCTGAAAAATATAAAATAATTTCTAAATCAACACCCTCACTTATATTGGAAAAACCCTCACCGCCCGTGCGCAAAAAGGGGTGTGACATCTCTGGCGACTCCACTGGGAAATAACCAGAATTCGAGCTTTATTATATTGACTTTTACTTGATCTTATTATTATTTTTTGAGATATATTGTGTAAGACGGCCTAATATGCTGCTTATTGCTCATTTATTGCTTTGATATTGTTGAATTATATTATATATTGTCTTCTTTCACGCACCTTTTCTTAGTCTAAAAAAAAAACACTTCACACACGTTCACAGGAATGCAGTTATGCATCCTATTTTCCCTTGAGATAAAGTTGGAGTGTCTTGACACCCAGTGAAAGATATTTAGTCACATATCTTAGGCGGGGTTGGATCAGTAATGAAGTCGGAATAGCGCTGCTATCGATAAGTTGTCCCTTCCTGGCTCGAGTTGTCCACTTGAGTAAGCTAGTCTAGACACCAATCTCCTTTAGGTCATGGTTACCACTAGTAGACTCCACTCATTTGCATAATTTGTATTTGACTTAGTGACTTAATATAAGAATTGAGTCCGTCTAGGACAAGTATTCATCTCTTACTTGACCACTTAGATCTTTTTATGAGCTACATGAAAAATGTATTTGTTTAGAAAGTCTTGAATAATAATGCATTTGTCAAAAAAAAAAAGTTTTAATATCTTAAAATTGTTAACTGTCCAAACTGGACAAATTACACACACCTGATTCTCACCCCAATGAGATACGTAGGCAACCCTCTTTGGGTTCGGTGATCTTTATTCAAAAATAAAAATAAAAACCATATTTCAAAAATGAAAAAAAAAAATGAAAAAACAAGAAGCTTTAATCTTTATCAAAAATAAGTTTTTCTTAATTTTCTTTTAATAATTCAAAAAAAAAACTAAAGGATTTTATCTCAAAGCTCTAAAAAAAAGTCTAGTTATTGAGTTTTAGAAATAAATTATGCAAAGATCTTAATCATTTTCTCAAGCGTGTTACGTACGCAATCCCAAACGGATTTGATCAATGCATTATTAAATCTTTTTTTTTTTTAAAAAGAACCAACAACAACTAATAATTAAGAAATGACTAACCCTAACAAACTTTATTATTCATGCATAGAGTTAACGTAAGGTGGTTGGTTTGTGGTTAAGCTGGCATTCCATACCTACAATACAAGGTCAAAAGAAAAAAAGAAAATGACTCACAAAGATGAAAATGAGTCGGACAATGATGAGGTCCAAAACCAGATGGTCTCACAAGAAACCGTGTCAATAGAAGAGGTAAGGATATTAAGACAACAAATGACAGAGATGTACGAAGCTTGGATGAGTGGACAAGCTCCACCATCTTCGATCTGTGACTATCAAAATACAAATATGCCACCCCTTATCCAAGTGTCGATAGGTGATTCGATTTATCCACCTGGATTCGATCCCTACGCTAACACATCCAACGTAGCTGGAACTTCTACGGTGCGCCCTTTGAGTACACCTATGATGAGAAATCCCCTCTTCGTGCCAATTGCACCGACTAATAATGTCACACACCTAATAATGGTGTCCAAATCCAACAATGATCTTCCATCCAAAGTTCCTCATGATCATGGCTACACCTCTGAACAAGCTCTTAAAATTCCAAGCTCTTACCTTCACACTCATCAGTATAGATCCCATGTTGAAGCTGAAAAAGCTGTTAAAAACGAGGACATGGAAAAATGGCTAGAAAAATGAAGAGTTTGGAACAGAGTGTAAGAGATATGCAAGGATTGGGAGGTCACAAAAGTGTCTCATTCAATGATTTGTGCATGTTACCCCACATTCATTTACCCATCGGTTTTAAAACTCCAAAGTTCGAAAAATATGATGGACATGGAGATCATGTAGCTCATTTAAAGAGATATTGTAATCAACTGAGAGGGCTGGAAGCAAAGAAGAATTGCTCATGACTTATTTTGGGGAAAGTTTGATGGGAATTGCCTCAAAATGGTTCATAGATCAAGATACTTCTAACTGGCATATATGAGATGATTTGGCTCGATGTTTTGTTCAACAATTTCAATATAACATTGACATAGTCCCAGATCGTACTTCACTTGCCAACATGAGGAAAAAGACTACCGAAAATTTTCGTGAATATGCTATTAGGTGGAGGGAGCAAGCTGCTAGGGTTAAGCTGTCAATGAAAGAGTCTGAAATGATTGATGTTTTCCTCCAAGTGCAATAACCAGACTATTTTCATTATTTACTTTCCGTTGTTGGAAAAACATTCGTTGAAGTTATTAAGATTGGTGAAATGGTGGAGAATGGTATCAAGTCTGGAAAAATTGTAAGTCAAGCTGCCTTGAAAGCCACAACACAGGTGATTAAATATGGATCAGGAAATCTTGGAGGAAAAAAAATGAAGGAGAATGTAGCAAATGTTGTGTCAGACACACAAAAAAATCCAACGGGTCCACTTTATTAATATGCACCACCTCAATTCCATCACTATCTCCCCATGCAAGATACACAATACTCTATTGTCCCACCTCAATATGCAGTCTTTGGTGTACAACCATATGCATATCCACCAAACTATCCTCAATGGAGAGCACCAACAAATCAAAATGTTCGTCCTTCTTCTCAAAATTTTTGAGCACCTTATAATCCCCGTCCAAGACAGGGATTTGAAGGAGGTCAAAGACTTGTGAACAATTTTACACCAATTAGAGAGTCTTACACAAGTGTATTTGAGAAATTGAAACGTTTGAATATGATAGAGTCAATTCCTTAAAATTATGAGGATCCACATCCAAAAGGTTTCAATCCAACAATACGGTGTGCATACCATTCTGATGCTCCAGGGCACAGTACTGAAGATTGTCGAAATTTAAGAAGAAAGTTGGAAGAGATGATTCAAACAAAGATGATTGTGATTCAAAATGATGACCCCCCAAATGTTACTAAGAATCCTCTACTGGCGCATAATGATGTACACTTCATCGAGATGATATGTGATGACAAAGAATATGACAATTCTCTCAATTCTCAGGAAAAGACAATTGAAATTGTTGGAGCTTTCATGAAGGCTAGCGTGCAAAGTAATGGCTAAGAAGTCAAGCTTGATGATTGGGATACACTCTTCTTTTCTCTCAAAAAAGAGTGTGTGGATAGTTTATTTTGTCATCATTTCTGCTATGCAATTCTTTTTTATTTTATTTTAGTAAGTCAGACCTTTCTATCATTTCTCTTATGTGTTTGTTTGTTAAGTCTTGTCGTAGTTTGGGTTATTATAGAGTTGTAACCTAAAATTTAGTTTGTTGTCTTGTCATCAAGTCTTTTTTTTATCTTAATATAATCTTTATTTTGTGTCAAAGTGACCCGTTCTATTTGGCTTTCCACATATACATCTCTTTTCAATTCAATTTTTGTGACATGATATGCAAGATGATTTGGTAAGATCTTAAGATTATATCTACCCATGGAATGAATACACCATAGAAGTAAAAAAATAAATACATTCGAGGAAATGAATAAATGACTTAAACACCTTGATACGTCCTTTAGTATCGAAAATGGTTAAAAGAATAAATTTCATTTAAATTGACGTATGTCATTTTTTGTCAAGAAGGTATTACTCAAATGGAGATTTCAAGCTGACAAATATGGAACAAAACTGATATACATATCCATCAATGCATACGTTGCAAAGAGATAATGTATGATTTTCACTTCACATCTTAAAGGGCATGCTTGTATTTGTCATTATTAATAATTGATATGACCAAGACATTTCATTCTATTATCCAAACGCCGTGTAATCCTTTGCTACCCCTTTTGAGCCTTAAATTTATTCTCTTCCATACCCCTCATTTGGAATCAAAATACAGTCAAAAAGAAAAAGAAAAGTCAGAAATTCAAAACAAAAAAAAGGAAAAAAAGTCACAAAAAGAATAAAAAAAAGGTTGAAAAAAATATCAATAACAACAAAGAACAAACTGTCTGAACTACGTTTGACCTGATTCTTGCTTTGACAATACGTAGGCAGCCTTATTTTAAAGGTTCGGTCTAACCAAGAAAAGAAATCTAAAAGGTCCTCATCACAAAAACTGGGGCAAAAATAATAATAATAATAATAATTATTATTATTATTATTATTTTTATTTTTATTTTTATGCAAAATAGAGTCGATTCCAAAATTTGTAAGTCTTAACCCTGTTACCGCATTATCTTTGAGCCTTCATGCCAATCCTTTCTTTGTAACCCTTTCCAAAAGTCACGTTACAATCCAAATAAAAACCTTCGGATCAATTTTTAACAATGACAAGTCAAGCAAGTTTTCAGTGTTGATTATCATATGAAAAAGGTCATGTCCTTCGTATGAGGAGTGAAAAATGAGGGAATCTTAGTGAAAAATGTCATCCAAAGCACTATAAGGCATCATTTGTGTTGAGAGAAAGTAGAAAATGAGAGTCTTATTGGTGAAAACCCTCAGAACACTATAAGACGACGGTGAGTGAGAGACATACAAAATGAGTGAGATTGTTGGTGAAAAATCTTTCGAGGCACGACAAGTCGAATGTGAGATATGAATCTAGTACACAAATTGGATTATAAAAGCATGACTTCAAAAGGCTGAAAGTTTGACAAAGAAAAAGTTTAGATTAATTGGACAGATCAAGTCATTTAATCTCACATGCATGTCATGATCATTAGAATTGAGCATCACTCTCAAATGAGTCCCTTTTTATTTTCATTTTCTCTCAGAAGGAACAAATATATATATTTTTATTATTATTATTTTGTATAGCTCAATTCAGTTTGCATTTCTTTCTTGAGTTAGTCTTCATAAAAGCACGCAGAAAATGATTTCAAAATTGCTACCATATTTTCAATTGCACAAAACAAAGTTTGGTCAGCACATCAAATGTGACATGATTCAAGAAATAGTGACATGCATAGTAACTTGTCAACAAATGACAAATTTTGAGAATTTATATGAATACAAGATTCAATGATTATTGGAGGGTAGATACAATATGACAAATCTGAAGTTTGAAGTTCTGAACAACTAGAGATGTTTTTAAGATTATGAAGGTGAGTTGACTAGCGGACGAAAGCAATCTATCTCAAGCTGAAATTAGCTTCCAACATGGCAACAACAGGAACAATTATCCTCAAAGCCAATGCCAAAAATCGACTGCTATTAAAAAAAAATAAAAAATTTGAAGAATCAAATTTGTAAACATTATTGCAAAAAAAAAAAAATTACATGCATTTTTTCTCCTAGGATAAACATTTCCTAGATTGAGACATTTATTTCTCATTTTTCTCCTAGAATAAGCACTTCCTAGTTGCAGACCGTTATTATTATTATTTTTCTTCTTTCTCTATCCTAGAATAAACATTTTCTAGTTTGAGACAGTTATTTTTCATTTTTCTTTTAGGATAAACATTTTCTAATCTAAATTTAAAAAAAAAACAAAACTAAAAATTAAAAAAAATGTTATGGTAATTGTATTTGATGATTTAGTTTAGCAGGACCCTCCTAAACAATGAGAATTAGTGTAGCAGAACCCTCCTAAACAATGAGAATTAGCGTAACAGGATCCTCCTAAACAATGGGAATTAGAGTAGCAGGACCCTCCTAAACGTGGGAATTAGAGTAGCAGGACCCTCATAAATAATGGAAAGTAGAGTAGCAGGATCCTCCTAAACAATGGGAAGTAGAGTAGCAAGACCCTCCTAAACAATGAGAATTAGCGTAGCATGACCCTCCGAAACAATGGGAATTAGAGTAGCAGGACCCTCCGAAACAATGGGAATTAGCGTAGCAGGACCTTCCTAAACAATGGGAAGTAGCGTAGCAGGACCCTCCTAAACAATGGGAATTAGAGTAGCAAGACCCTTCTAAACAATGAGAATTAGAGTAGCAGGACCCTCCTAAACAATGGGAATTAGCATAACAGGGCCCTCCTAAACAATGAGAATTAGCGTAGCAGGACCCTCCTAAACAATGGGAATTAGAGTAGCAAGACCCTCCTAAACAATGAGAATTAGAGTAGCAGGACCCTCCTAAACAATGGGAAGTAGAGTAGCAAGACTCTTCTAAACAATGAGAAGTAAAGTAGCAGGACCCTCCTAAACAATGGGAATTAGCGTAGTAGGACCCTCCTAAACAATGAGAATTAGCTTAGCAAGACCCTCCTAAACAATGAGAATTAGCTTAGCAGGACCCTCCTAAACAATGTGAATTATCGTAGCAGGACCCTCCTAAACAAAGAGAATTAGAATAGCAGGACCCTCCTAAACAATGGAAAGTGGAGTAGCAGGACCCTCCTAAACCATGGGAAGTAGAGTAGTAGGATCCTCATAAACAATGAGAATTAGCGTAGCAGAACCCTCATAAACAATGAGAATTAGCGTAGCAGGACCCTCCTAAACAATGGGAATTAGAGTAGCAAGACCCTCCTAAACAATGAGAATTAGCGTAGCAGGACCCTCCTAAACAATGGGATTAGTGTAGCAGGACCCTCTTAAACAATGAGAATTAGTGTAGGCAGACCCTCCTAAACAATGGGAATTAATGTAGCAGGACCCTCCTAAACAATGAAAATTAGTGTAGCAGGACCCTCCTAAACAATGAGATTTAGATTAACAGGACCCTTCTGAACAATAAGATTAGTAGGACTCTCCTACATAATGGGATTTGGTTACTTTCTCCTAGGATAAACACTTCCTAGTCTGAGACCATTAATATTTATTTTTCTCCTAGGATAAGCACTTCCTAGATTGTTTATTTCTTTTGTTTGTGATGGTTTTCAGGTTTCTTCAAACAAAACATGGATTTGAAATTCAAGAACAAAATTTCAACTTTTTTCAAAATGATCAATCCCATGATAGCTAGAATCAACTTTTTCAATGCATGTAGTAGCCTGACTTCCTGACATCTAATTCTATTTAGCTTCTGATCAAGAAAACATGTAGTCATTCAAGAACATATTCAAATTTTCATTTTTGAAGAGTGCCAAAAGCTCACTCTAAGCGGCAAGTTAAGCCTCAATCCAATTCAAGATCAAGATACTCACCCAAAAATCAAGGTAATATCTGAAAGTAAAGACACAAGTGAAGACTCAAGAGAAGCTGTATAGATAGGAGCTTGTACTTTTATTTTCCTTTTGACTATTAGCTTTCATTATTTTTATGTAAGGATAGGAACCGCGACTTGGAGCCTCGATGAAACCTCATTTAACTTCAAACTCATCACCTTGAACAACATGTGACCTGATTCCCTTATAACCCGGAATATGTAGGATGTCCAAAACCAAGACTTGGTTACACAGATTTTTCCTTCAAATACAAGTCCGGTCAAAACTTGTCACGTTATCTACTTCTTTGTCCGGTCAAACTGTACACACGTAATTTTTTACCGAACTTAAGGTCTTACACCATTTCTAGAGCTTAAATATTTTATAAAAATCTTAATTAAATATGTTGACTTTTACCTTATTTTAGTAATTTTATTTTAAAAAGATTTGAAAATAACCAAAAAAAAAATATGTATTTTCTTTTAATTTAGATTTAATAAATAAGCTAGTGTTTCTTAATTATATTTTTAGACTAGCTATTTGACTTTTCTTATATTTTATTAATTCAAAATAATTAATTAATATTTTTATTATTATGGTTTTTATATATATATTGAAGCTAAAAATAGTAATAACCTAAACTACCCACACTACCCCACTTCACCTTTCAACCCCACTTACACCTATCCCACTACCCACTCACACCACTAAACACCCCCACACAAACCATCAGAAAATGACACACTACACACCTATATACTAAAACACATTGAATACATACGCACACAACTATCAGCAATACAGAGGAGGAAAAGAAAAAAAAATCAGCAAAGGAAAAACACACAACACGTATAGGAAAAAAAAGAAGAAAAAAGAAAAAACCCATTCCCCTCACTTCCAATACTACAACACATATATAGTGCATATAAATACACAATACAATCAGCACACACCCACCCAAACCAACATACGTACAAAAAACAAACATTTATTTTTCTTTCACACTACACAAACAAAGATTGAGTTTGAGGCTTGCTTTCATGGTCCCTTATTCATATTATTTTCTTTTCGTGAATTAATTCTCACAAAAGGTACCATTTAATTTTTATTGTATAATTTGATTTTCATTATTATATTAGATTTGATTCCAATGTTATGAAGTTGCTTAAATTTTGTGTGTGTTGAACTTTGATGCTATAATATTGAAATACTTACCCATTATTTTAGTCTATGTTATCTTCCATCTTGTACAATATGCTACTATCAATTAAGTGCTTTTTTATATTTAGCTAAATGCCTGAATAATTAATCTAATAGTTTGTTTAGTCAAATTTATCTAAAATTAAAAAATGTTTAATTTAGAAAATTAGGAGATGAAGAGTTACATTTTTTTTTATGTCTTTTGTCATAGCTTGTAAGAATACTAAAAATGTAAATGCATATATTGAATTAGAATATGAAATAATTTTCTATTTGTTTAAGATTTTAGACTTTTATTATTTAAATAGTATTCATGAATAAATAGTAAAAATGTAATTTAATCACTAATAAAATGCTTAAGCTGTCTAGTAATAGGTAAAATATTAAAATATATGACCCGTTTCAAAGGTTGGTTTCAATTAAGAATGTGGTTACACATCTTTCTTTGGAACACTTAAAAAAAACTCAAGGATGCAGTGACGCACCTTGTACAAATTGTTTTAATAATTATTTTTTGTTAATTCAAACCAAGAAGTGTAAATTGAAATTATTAAGTGTGATGAACTCGAGAGAGAAAGACTGTTATGTCTCAAAATGTCAAGATCAAGAATGCATTTATGCATCCGATTTAAAACTAATAAAAATTCAACAATTAAAAAATAAGCAAATTTTGGCATATAGACACAAATTATCCAAAAATTTATCAAGATAAGTATAAGTCAATAAAAGCGATCATGCTAGAACCATGAGACTCGAGGCATGCCTAATATCTTCCCCTCGGTCAACAGAATTCCTTACCTGATTTTCTGGTTCGCAGACCAAACAAAGAGTTATTTCCTTTTGATTAGGGATTAAACAAAAAAGTGACTTGGAACACCATAACTCAATTTCAAGTGGCGACTCTGAAAAATATAAAATAATTTCTAAATCAATACCGTCACTTAAATTGAAAAAACCCTCACCGCCTGTGCGCAAAAAGGGGTGCGACAGAGATCAAAAGGTATGCAGTCCTTGAGTCAACATTTAAATCCTAGATGTTTTCATAGACATGCACTAGTGATGCTACTATTGAGGCAGCTCATTAGAAATATGAGGAAATGCAGCAAGAAAGAACTCCAATAACTCAACTGTGTAAATCTCAAGTGGAAGGCTCGGAGAACAAGGTTGCAACGTACATGTAAATACGACCTTAGTGATGACAGAATCATAATCAGTATAGAACATTTTCACACTGCTAGAAATAGTTCAAAGCATATAAAAAAATATTTAAGATCAGACAGGACACTATATTTAGAAACATCCCAGAGGTTTTAGGCTTTATCTTGGTTTCTGAACAAACTGTTTTAATCTTCAGAAAAGGGGCACCAATCTCAACTCTTACTGAAGTTAACACTTCTGACGTATAATGTCATAAACGAGAACCACTACAAATGTCCCTATAGTTAACAGAGTTCTTACAATCATCAGTCTTATATACAACAGGGTCAAGCCCTTTGTGTTAAGAATTTTTTATTTTATTTTTTATGACAAGGGAAACCCGCAGCCGCTACTCTTTGTGTTAAGAAAATTATACTCCATCTAACACATTAATGGCCAAAAGTCGGTCGGCAAAGCCATATATGTTGGCTATACATGTACAGTTGCTCTGCACCTTATAACATTAACTGTACCTACCTGTTTTCACTGTCCCCAGCTGATGTTCTAAGCTCAAAATCAGCTCCAAAGTTCTCACTTTTTCCACCTATAGTAATGATAGGAATTTTCTTTGATTGAAGTTTACTTTAACAATTATATAAGCTAAATACAATTAAGAGAGAACAGTTGTTTAATTCTATGAAGCAGGTAACCTTGCCAAAAATTATTTCTGATTATACACCTCACTTTTACAATGAGGGAAATGGGAAGGAACAATATGTACTTCAAATTTGAAAATTGGTGGCTCGAGAAAGAAGGCTTTCAAGAAATGATTGGTGGATAGTTGCCTTCATTTGTAATTCAGGGGAGTCCTAATTTCATTATGTCCAAAAAAAACTGAAAATTGCTCACAGAAAGGTTGAAAAGAGTTGTGCCAAAGCTAATTTCCAACTCTCAGATGGCCTTTTTGAAAGGGAGACAGATTATGGATGCGGCACTTATTGCAAATGAATGCATTGATTCCACACAAAGGGAGAAAAATAAAGGTATCATGTGCTAGCTCAACATTGAGAAGGTATACAATCCTGTTAATTGGGGTTTCCTTTTAGACATACTTAAAGACATGGGGTTTGATAGGAAGCGGCACAATCAGATTCTCAGTTCTCATTAATGGCTCTCCACAGAGTTTATTTGCTAGCAAGAACAAAAATGGGGATTTGGTACTGCATCAGCACAGTCAGATCCTCAGTTCTCATTAATGGATCTCCACATAATGGCTTTACTACTCAAAAGGGTATTGGGCAAGGTGATCCAATTTTTTCCATTTTTGTTCTTGCTGGTGACGCTTCACATAAGCAAATTGCTTAACTTTCCTGTAAACCAGAGTTGGATCAGAGGTCTCAAAGTAAGCAGTGGGTCACACAACTACCTGTCTCTCTCACATCTTTTATATGCTGATAATACCATAATCTTTTGAGGTGAGGCAACTTAATTACATGAGATTGATCCTGAAAGTCTTTAAAGTTGTATCAGGTTGCACATCAATTGGTCGAAAAGTAGACTTCTCCCAGTTACTCAAGTTTAGAATTTACAGGTTCTAGCAACAGTTTTGGGCTGCAATACTGATAGCCTTCCTACTATTTATTTGGGCTTACCTTTAGGGGTAAAACTTAAATCATATTCTATTTGGCAATGTGTGACTGAGAGGTGTGAAGTAAAGGCTCTCTCTGATTGGAAGAATCAATACCTTTCTTTTGGAGGTCACTTGATTCTAATTAATAGTGATTTGGATTTCATGCCCACATACGCTATGGCTATGTTTTGGTTTTCAATGCCTCTGAAGGTGGAGAAAAGGTTAGACAGATTGAGAAGAGATTTCTTTCAGCAAGTTAATAAGGCAAGCAAAACCTTAAACTTGGTCAGGTGGGACATTGTGATTCTGAAGAAAGAGAGGAGGACTAGGTATCAAGAATTTAAGGGTGCAGAATATAAGTCTCTTAATGAAATGTCTATGGAGATTCAACTTTGAAGGTACTTCTTTCTGGAGGAAAAGTACAACAGAGAAATATGACCTCCTGAATGAATGGTCCTCTATTATGGGATGTCCACCACAAGGAGTAGGTATCTGGAGAAATATCAGGGATCTATGGCCTGCTTTCTCAGCTAACATTGGTATCAAAGTGGGCAATGGCAGTAAAGTATCTTTCTGGAAGGACACCAAGATTCGGCATTCCCCTCTCAAAGATCAATTTCCTATCTGTTTTAGTATAGCACGAGATACAAACCTCACTGAAGCACAAAGAAAAGATGGAGAGAACTGGAACATACTTCTAAGAGGGAATCCAAATGAAAGGGAAAAGGAGAGTTCTGTAGAAGTTGTTGGTCTTCTAACTTCATTTAAAAAGCTTAACAACAGTGAGGATAGCTTGATATGGAAGGGGCAACGACATGGTCGTTTCACAGTGAAGTCCCGTTACTCTTTGCTTATCAGGAACCAATACACACATGGCCCATGGAAGCAGGTGTGGAACTCCAAAGCACCAGTGCAAGTAATGTGCTTTGTGTGGTTGGTGAAAAGAGAAGCTGCTTCATTCCAAGATAATCTACAAAGGAGGGGCATCCAACTAGTAAATAGATGTTATTTGTGTGGAAAGGAAGAAGAATCTAGTAACCATCATTTCCTTCACTGTTCTTTCACTTTACAGATATGGTAGATGTTCTATATTATTTAGGCCTTGAATAGGTCATGCCAGTGTCGAACTCTGATTTGATGTTCCATTGGCATAAAAAGTACCTATTTAAGAGATTGAAGAAGGCACGGAAAACTATACCTGCCCATATTTGGTGGTGCATTAGGAGAGAAAGGAACAATAAATGTTTTGAAGTCTGCAACAACTCCATTCTGAAGACCAAAATGGACTATCTACTTTTGATTTCTTTTTGTTGTAAATTGGAGTAGATAGATGATGTTGAACCCCTGCTACAGATGATAGAAACTTTTTTTTGAGAGAGAAGGTAACATTAGGTGATAGAAACTTTTGTATACTTCAGTTCTTCCCTGGGGTTTTCATTATTATTTTAACGCAAATTTTTCTCCCCTACCCTTTCTTGCTTAGAATTCGGATGTAATCTCAACACTATCTTAGTGCTATTTGTCTTATAGGAAATCAACAACACTTACCATATCAAGAAAAAACAGTGCAAAAGTTCTTTTAAAACCAGTACTTCCACCTTAATAGTATTGATAGTCCAGACTACAGCCTCACCAATTTTTCAATTTTAAGGAACTTGTTTTCCAAGAGAAAATGTTTTCTAAAAAAGTTGGCCAACCAAACATGAGAAAATTCCAAAACATTCTCCATGCCGAATACACCCTAGAACACTGCAGGTTATGATGGCGAGAAGAAGCCAGTACGAAACTTGATTTTTTTGGGGTGATTCTTAGGGAGAAAAGTAAGCAATTGATGATAGAACTTTTTGGGGCTCGCTTGGATAAAGATTGAATGCAAATCTGATTTTTTTATTACCATGACAAGGATAAAGTCAAAAATCCTTTACCACCTATAGACATGAAATAGATATTTATCACCCACTCATGCTAGGGAATCATACACTGACATTTCACTTTTATGGATACAAGTACGAATATGCAAAGAGTGACACATACATACATAAATACAGCTATATCTAGGAGAAGTGCAAACCTCAAGTATGTCCGCATCTTCAATGCACCGACAACATCTGACCTCACTATTTGCCCATTGCTATTAACAAGTATATTAACACTCTCCACAACATCCAAAAATACCTGAAAGAAAAACAAAATTAAATATAGGCCACTAAAAGAAGCTGTCTATTAAATAAAACATAAAACTTACTTCATTCTTCTTGTATTGGACCCCTTCACTGCGCCAGGACACAGCATTTGTAACTGCCATTGGAGGCCTTTGTGTAACCTCCATTCTATATGCATCAGTTTTTATAAACTCACTGAGAATTTTTGCTTCAGTATATTGAGGATAACCAAAGTCCATCATTTCATCAAGTAATTCATACTGCACAAGACAACATAATTTCAGTCACAGCCAGTACTTAATGATTCTTTTCCGGCCACATACTTTTTTTTTCAAAAAGAAAGAAAATGTCCCTTGTACCACTACAACAAAATTATCTCGTAGGGATTCCTCTTCTAGCTCTTCAAAGTAATGCTTAAAGACCTGCCAGCAAACCAAATAAAAACAAATGAATAATTCTCCCCAACTACTCAACAAATAAATTCATCTCAAACCAGTATACTACTTAGCACATGTTTTTAAATGCAATTGAATTAAGTAGATATCTTCTGTATAGCGATAGTTGATTTGTTAAAGATAGTTAAAAGGGTCATGTGACTGGCTTGGGTGTTGGTCAGGGAGGTGGTTAGAACTCAGAAGAACACTTACATAGGCTCTATAAATGAATTAGTGCGAGGTAATTCATTATGGCTCGGATAATAAAAATCTCTTCTCTTCTCTTCTTTGTAAAGCTTCATTTACCAGAAGTTCAAATCTGATGATTCAATTTACTTCATGCATAGAAATTGACTGAGTTGTTTAATTTCATTTTTAAGACGGCAAAGATGCCTGAAGCATGCAGATGGAGTATGATGGTTCTATTGTACAAGAACAATGGTAGCATTCAAAATTGCAACTATAGGGCATCAAGTTGCTAAGCCACACTATGAAGGTTTCGGAAAGGGTGGTGGAGATGAGGGTGAGGAGGGTTGTGACTATTTCCGAGAACCAGTTCAGATTTATGCTAGGACACTCAGATTACAAAAGTCATTCATCTCGTAAGGAGAGTGTGGAGCAGTATAGGGAGAGGAAGGACTTACACATGGAGGTTCTATGGAGGTGCTTGGAGGCTAGATGTGTACCTATGTCATACAGTAGGACCTAGGTCAATTAAGAACATGTACGGAGCTAAGACTCGAGTAAGGACAGTGAGAGGAGACTTGGATCACTTTCTTGTTTTGATGGGGTTGCACTAGGGATCAACCCTTAGACCGTTTTTACCTGCCTTGGTGATGGATATATTGAGTCAAGGTGAGGTGTCATGGTGTATGTTATTTGTGGATGATGTAGTTTTGATTGAAGAGACTCACAATAGAGTTAATGCTAAGTTGGAGGTGTGGAGACAATATCTAAAGAGTCTAAGGTTCGGCAAAACCAAGACTGAACACTTGGAGTGCAAGTTCATTGATGTGACACATGCAGCTGACGTGGAAGTGAGGCTTGATACATAGGTCATCCATAAGAGACGAAGTTTCAAGTATCTTGGGTTTATTATCCAGGGAAATAGAGAGATTGAGGAGGATGTCACTCACCGTATTGGTGCAGGGGATGAAATGGAGGCTTGAATCCGAAGTCCAATGTGATAAGAAGGTGTCACCTAAACTTAAAAGCAAGTTTTATAGAGTGGTGATTAGACCAACTATGTTGTATGGGGCAGGGTGTTGGCCAATCAAGAACTCTCACATTCAAAAGATAAAAGTGGCAGAGATGAGGATGTTGCGATAGATGTGTGAGTATACTAGGAGAGCTAGAATTAAAACTGAGAATATATGAGATAAGGTGGGAGTGACTTCGGTGGTAGACAAGATGTGGGAAGCGAGGTTGAGATGGTTCGGCCATGTGATGAGGAGATGCATGATTACCCCAGTGCAAAGGTGTGAGAGGTTGTCTATGGATGGATTCAAGAAAGGTAGAGGTAAACCGAAGAAATATTAGAGAAAGGCGATTAGACAAGACATGGTGCAATTGCAGCATACCGAGAACATGACCATGGATAGAAAGGTGTGAAGGACGTGAATTAGGGCAGAAGGGTTAGTAAGTACTCCCTCCGTTCCATTTTATGTGTTCCTTGTTAGTCCATCCAAAAATACTATAATTAGAAACAGTTTAACTTTCAAATTTCTTTTTTACTTTATCCTTAATGAAATGATTTACCACCACATAAATATCTAAGGATTGTTTTACACCACAAGTTTCTAAAGTCTTTTGTTGTGGACGCATTTGTGTGACACAGAGCCAAATAACTTGATTTAATTATAACGCTAGTAGTTTATTATTATTCTAGAATAGGAAGAATTTAATTATATTGTTAGTAGTTTTCTTATTAGTTTAGAATAGGATTTATGTTTCCTAGTTCCATAAGACTTCCTATTACTGTAAGAAGACTCCTATTTAAAGGAGGATTTGAGGAATAGAAGTACGCAGATTTTAATCAGAAACAAGAGATAAGAGTTCTCTCTTCTATTGAATTCTAAGGTTTCAACTTCCCTTTGATGAGTTGAATTCATATACAAAAATAGATCAATCTAGGAATTCGAACAAAAGCAAGGGAAAATCAAAGGCAGTTGAATTTGATTTCCCTGTTCATCATCCTGTGACTCGATCCTTCTCTAAGAATCCTAACAATTTGGTACCAGAGCCTAACACAATGGATGATAAGATCAATTCCAAGTTTCAAGAAGAACGTGTGATAACAGAAACACTAATGGACTCTAAACTTGCAGCGATGGAACAACGTCTCGGTAGGGATAGCAGGGGGACCGGGTCGGCCCTCCCCGGCCCGCGACCGGTTCAAGAACCGGCTCGCCGGACCCGGTCCCGTCAAATTCTCGCGGGATGGGGGCCTTCGGGATAGGGGACCCGTACCGGTCCGGTTCACCCGTTGGTCCCGGTCCCGGCCCGGCTGAACCGGCCGGTTTCGTGGGATCCCCTAATTTATTTATTTTATTTTTTTTAATTATATCCGTTGGGGGCCATTGGGGCAACGGCTAGTGGGCCCCCCCAACGGATTTATTTACCTTTTTCACTTCCCCAACACCCCCTACCACCCCTCTACTTTTAATACTTAAATTTAAACCCTCAACTTATCATAAATACACTTTAACCCATTTTTAATATTATAAACACACCTCTATCCCTTTTTATTTCTTACAAAATCATCAATTCTCTCATCTATTTTCTATATCCTCTCAATCTTAAGTCTGAAATTTTTATTCCATTTAAGTCTCATATTATATCATAATACATATATTTCAATTCTAAATTTTCATATTATATCATAATATATATAATTCTCATATTTGCTATCAAGTATTGGAGTTCCAAATTACAAGTTACAACAAACTACAAGTTTCAAGAATCGGTTATAACGTTTGCTATTAACGCAAACGTTTGGTACATTCGTTTCATAATATTTATATTTTATTTTTCGTCATTAATTTTTGTGTTATTATTATTTCTATATTACACTTTACATATAATTAAATATGAGTTCTAGCAAAAAAGATACCGGTAAAGGAAAAGAGAAAGAACCAAGTGGCATTAGTAAATTATTTAATTTTCATAAAAAAAGTAGTAAGGAAAAAAATAAGAGTAAATTTGGTGGTACTTCTTCTAAATCAATGTCTAGAGTTAGATTTAATACAAATGATTCTACTTATGTTGATGATACTTCTTATGATATTGATTCAAATGTTCAACTCGATCATGAACTTTTACAACAAGTTTATGGTAATATTAATCCTTATCTTGATGAAAATTCAGGTGAAGAAGTAGAAGTTGGTTCGGGAGAAGAGGAATTAGAAGATACACCTACTAGTCCGGTGACAGAAGTTCCAAATGAAACTACAAATTCAACGGAGCAAAATTCTGGACGCCCACCTCTTATACCTCCTACAAGGGAGAAGGTGAAGTATAAACGCCCTAAAACTTCTGTTGTGTGGCAATTTATGACTTTAGATAAAGAAAGCTCTATTGCTATTTGTAATAAGTGTAAGCAACCTTTTAAACATAAACAAGGTGGAGGTCAAGGTGGGACGGGGGGCTTAAATAGACATTTGTTATCTTGTGTGCCAATTCAATATAAAGAAGCTAAAGCATTAGCCAATAGAAAAAAAGGA
>JAJOOF010014540.1:0-45917 GCA_029582545.1 Solanum lignicaule
ACCTTAAAAAGTGATTCTAATTTTGTTGTTTTCAAATATTTTAAAATAAACTTAATAAAATAAGATAAAAGTCAAAATATTTAATTTAGATTTTTACTCCCTCTGTCCCAATTTATGTGACACATTTCGCTTTTCGAGAGTCAAACAATTTAAGTTTGACCGAGAATTTGCTCAGGAATCTTCAAATTTTTTAAAATGAAATTTATATATTTGTAAACTACATAAAAAGTACTATAAGTCTCAATAATTGATAATTCAAAATAATTAAAAGATATATGAAAAAATTACGATCAAAGATAGACTTGTTTGAATCTCAAAATTTGAAATGTGTCACATAAATTGGGACAGACAGAGGGAGTATAAAATATTTAAGTTCTAAAAATGGTGTAAAACTTAAGTTCGGTAAAAAATTACATGTCTATAGTTTGCCCCTCTTTGACCGGAAACACGAAGAATTTTCAGAATAAAAAGTATACAACGCGACAAATATTGACCGGACTTTTATTGGAAAAAATGTTTGTGTGATCGAGTCCTAATTTTGGACATCCTACATATCCCAGGTTATAAGGGAATCAGGTCATGTGTAGTTCAAAGAGCTGAGGTGATGAGTTGGAAGTTAAGTGAGGTTTCATCGAGGCTCCAGGTCATGGCTCTTATCCTTACATTAAAAAAATGAAAGCTAATAGTCAAAAGGAAAATAAAAGTACAAGTTCCTATCTATGCAGCTTCTCTTGAGTCTTCACTTGAGTCTTGAGTTTAAGATATCACCTTGATTTTTTTGGTGAGTATCTTGATCTTGAATGGATTCGATGCTTAACTTGTCACTTAGAGTGAGTTTTTGATACTCTTCAAAATGACAATTTGAAAATGTTCTTGAATATTTGCTTGTTTTGTTGATCACTAGCCGAAAAGAGATTGATGCTAGTCAGACTGTTATATGCATTGAAGAAGGTGATTCTGGCTATCATGGGGATTCATCATTCTAAAAAGAGTTGAAACTTTATTCTTGAATTTTACATTCATGTCTCTCTTGAAGAAACTTGAAAACTATCACAACCAAAGAAATAAACAAAAATTTTACCCCAGTTTTCACTGGAAATTTTATGAGTTATTAGCAGATGTAAAATTTTAAAATATACTCAGACTAGAAAGTGTTAATCCTAGGAGAAAATTAAAAATAAAGGTCTCATACTAGGAAGTGTTTATCCTAGGAGAAAAGAAAAATATCTGTCTCGGACTAGGAAGTGTTTATCCTAAGAGAAAAATAAAAATAACATCTCCAACTAGGAAGTGTTTATCCTAGGAGAAAATAAAAATAATTATCTCAGACTAGGAAGTGTTTATCCTAGGAGAAAATAAAAATAAAGGTCTCAGATTAGGAAGTTTTTATCATAGGAGAAAATAAAAATAATAGTCTCAGACTAGGAAGTGTTTATTCTAGGAGAAAAATAAAAATAAATGTCTCAGATTAGGAAATGTTTATCCTAGGAGAAAAATAAAAATAACTGTCTCAGACTAGGAAGTGTTTATCCTAAGAGAAAATAATAAATAACAGTCTCAGACTAGGAAGTGTATATCCTAGGAGAAAATAAAAAATAACAATCTCAGACTAGGAAGTGTTTATCCTAGGAGAAAATAAAAATAACGTCTCAGACTAGGAAGTGTTTATCCTAGGAGAAATTAAAACTAACGTCTTAGACTAGGAAGTGCTTATCCTAGGAGAAAATAAAAATAACGGTCTCAGACTAGGAAGTGTTTATCCTAGGAGAATAATAAAAATAACGGTCTCAAACTAGGAAGGGTTTATCCTAGAGAAAATAAAAAATAAGGGTCTCAGACTAGGAAGTGTTTATCCTAGGAGAATAATAAAAATAACAATGTAAGACTAGGAAGTGTTTATCCTAGGAGAAAATAACTAAATCCCATTATGTAGGATGGTCCTGTTAATCTCATTATGTAGGATGGTCCTGTTAATCTCATTATGTAGGAGTGTCCTGCTAATCTAAATCCCATTATGATGAGGGTCTTGTTAATCCCATTATGTAGGAGGGTCCTTCTAATCTAAATTTCATTATGAGGAGGGTTCTGCTAATCCCATTATGTAGGAGGGTCCTACTAATCCCATTGTCCAGGAGGGTCCTGCTAGTCTAAATCTCATTATGTAGGAGAGTTCTGCCAAACTAAATCCAATTATGTAGGAGGGTCCTACTAATCCTATTATGTAGGAGGGTCCTACTAAACTAAATCCCATTATGTAGGAGGGTCCTGCTAAACTAAATCCCATTATGTAGGAGGGTCCTGCTAATTCCTTTATGAGAAGAGTCCTGCTAATCCCATTATGAGAAGAGTCCTGCTAATCCCATTATGCAGGAAGGTCCTACTAATCTAAATCCCATTGTTTAGGAGGATCGTGCTACTCTAATTCTCATTGTTTAGGAGGGTCCTGCTACTCTAATTCTCATTATTTAGAAAGGTCCTGCTACTCTAATTCCCATCGTTTAGAAGAGTTAGGAGGGTCCTGCTACACTGATTTCCATTATTTAGGAGGGTCCTACTACTCTAATTTTCGTTGTTTAGAAGGGTCCTGCTACACTAATTTCCATTGTTTAGGAGGGTCTTGCTACTCTAATTTCCATTGTTTAGGAGGGTCCTGCTACATTGATTCCCATTATTTAGGAGAGTCATGTTACTCTAATTCCATTGTTTTGGAGTGTCCTACTACACTAATTCTCATTGTTTAGGAGGGTCCTGCTACACTAAATCTCATTATATAGGAGGGTCCTGCTAATCTAAATCAATTATGTATGAGGGTCCTGATAAAGTAATCACATTATGTATGAGGGTCCTACTAAACTAAATCCCCTTATGTAGGATGGTCCTGCTAGTCCCATTATGAGGAGGGTCCTGCTAATCCCATTATAAGGGGGGTCCTGTTAATCTAAATCCCATTATATAGGATGGTCCTGCTAATCCCATCGTCCAGGAGGGTCCTGCTAATCTAAATCTCATTACTCAAGAATATGTTACTACGTAGAATCATCATTTGAAATCACCAGAACAATTATATTTTTAGCCCAGTTTGCACCAGAAAATATTTTTTATGAGTTATTAGCATGAATGAGAAATGTTTGTACCAAAATAAAAATGCAAGACAATATGCAATTAGAGAGTTTGTTCCCTAGAAATGAAAGATGGTGCCTCTAGGGTGTTCGCTCCCTATGGTCAAATTGCAACTAGGGTGTTTGCTCCCTAGAAATGAGAGTGATTTTTTTTAACAAATAAAAATATTCCCCAGTTTTTAAATTGAGTAACTTTGAATCTCTTTTTATTAATTTTTTTAAAAAAATGAATCAATTTTATTCCTTCAAGGATATAAATTTTTATCATGTGAGACCGAACCCATTGTAGGACTACCTGCGTATCATGCATAGAAAAAATCAGGTCAAACGTAGTTCATATTAATCAAAAAATATTTTTCATTTTCTTGACTTTTTTTAAAAATATTTTGGGAAAAGAATCGGTTCATGTTTGATAATGTCTTTGACTTTAGTTGGTACCAACAATTAGTATTGTGCATATGAACCACATTCAATTACTTTCAAACAAATATGAGGTCAACTCTGAGTTATCCCTATAGTTTCAAATGGTATCTAAAAGTTTAGATACTGCAAAAGTATATTTTATTCATAGAGTTTGTACAGTATTTATAAGAGAACAAGTAAAGACCAATTAAACTAATCAATCCCTAATTCTTAGATTGGACGGTTAAAACACAATTAGATATTGAAACTTGACTTGACAAATGCAATATTTTCCAAAGTATTATGAAAGCAAACTATTTTGATTTTTTTATTAACTGTACAATAGTAACTTAAACAATTTGTTATTTTTTTGTATTGTTTGTTAAGTAGTGAAAATCTTTCATTTATTTTTTTTAAAAAGGTATAATAACTTCTAAAAGAAGAAATATTATTATGTTTTCTCCCTTTTTTATTTTGTAAAAATCGAAAGATAACATTTTTTTTCTCATTCCACTAATTACACAAAAATAGATCAACTTGTAAAGACTCTCTAAATAAACATATTCATGTAGCACATAAAATGAACGAAGTGGTCAAGTAAGAGAGGGATACTTGTCCTAGATGGACCCAACTCATATTTTGAGGCTCACTAAGTCAAATGCAAACGATGCAAATAAGTGGAGTCTTCTAAGGATAACGATGTCTATGTTCCAATTTTACTAGATCCAAACCTAAAGGAGATAAGTATCTAGACTGGCTTACTCGAGTGAAAAATTCGAGCCAGGGAGGGGGAGCTTATCGGTAGAAGCGCTATTCCGACTTAATTGTTGGTCCAACCCCGCCTAACACGTGTTACTAAATATTCTTCACTGGTATCGATACACTCCAGTTTTATCTCAATAGAAGTAGGATGCATAACTGTATTCCTGTGAATGTGTGTGAAGTGTTATTAGAGACTCAAAATGGTTGAGTAAGAGAAGATAATTTAATACAATTCAATAATATAAAAGTGATAAATGAGCAGAAAATAGCACATTAGGCCATCATACACAATATATCCAAAAATAATAATAATAAAATCAAGTAAGAATCAATATAATAAAACTCAAATTTTGGTTATTCCGCAGCGGAGTCGCTAGAGATGTCATACCATTTTTCGCACAGGCGGAAAATTTTTGTCCAATTTAAGTGACGGTATTGATTAAGGTTTATTTTATTATTCTTTTAGAATCGTCACTTAGAATTGAGTTACGGTGTTCCATGTCACCTTTTTGTTCAATCCCTAATAAAAAGAAAATGACTCTTTATTTGGTTCGCGAACTAGATATTCGGGTAAGGAATTCTAGTGATCGAGGGGAAGGTATTAGGTATCCATTGAGTTCTGTGGTTCTAACACGGTCATTTTTATTGACTTATACTTATTTTAACTATTTTTTTTTATTTTGGATACATTATTACATGCCATTATTTATTCGCATTTTTATTATTGAACTTTTATTTGGTTTCAACATAGATGCGTAACCTCATTCTTGGTTTCAATATTTAATAGCTTCAAAGCATAACTGCTTTATTCTCTCGAGTACGTTACCTAATATTCTATGTCTCACATCTTGATTTCAATTAAATAAAATATTTATTAGAATAATTTTGCCAAAGTGTGTCACCACATCCTTGAATTTCTTTTAGGTGTTTCAAAAAAGATGTGTAACCACATTCTTAATTGAAACAAATCTTTTTCAACATGCCTAAAACACATCTAATGTTATAAGAAAATATTAAATAAAATAAATCTAAACTTCTAGGATACAATATAAAATTTTGGATTATTTTATATCTTTTTATTTTTATTTACTTTTAAAGTTAATATTAAAATTAGGCCTACATATATTATGTTTTTATTTTTTATCTTAAAGTTAATGGCAAATTAGGCATACACATATTGTAATTTCTTATTAATCTAATAAAACAATGGTGAATTGCTAAAATAAATCTCATTCTTTGTTTGATAGAAGGAAAAATGTCTGAAATATATTTGAACTTTGATCGAAATTGCTGTAACAATACCAAACTTTGGAAATGATCTTTTATCCACCTACACTATTTAATAGTGCATTTTAAAGGTATATATGTGCCCACGTGGACATCATAAATTTTACATAATTATAAATAGTAATGTGTCCATATGGGCACATATATATTCCTTTAAAATACACTATTAAATAGTTTAGGGGGGGGGGTAAAAGGTCCTCCATAAAGTTTGGTATCGTAACAACAATTTCGACCAAAGTTGGAGTATTTTTCAGACCCTTTTCCCTTTGATAAATAAATCAACAATAATTTTTTGAGCCCAAAATTTCCTACTTTATCATTATTAGCATCGAAATCAAGAAAAGAACAACACCATGACCCGTTCATTTTAAGAGATCACAACTAATGAATAAAAATAAATAAATAAAAATAACCACCAAATAAATCTACTTCCATTCATTAAAGAGATATAACACTTAACACATTTTTCATTTTAATCAAATTATGAATAAAATAAAAGTGTAAGAAAACATATCACATATTTACATCAAATTTCATGAATAAATTAAAGAAATAAGATGAAGTTTAACCTTAAATAAAGAGAATAAATACCGCAAAATCTTGACCGAAGCTAGATTAAAACACCCACAAATCTAGTGTTATATGTGTTGTATTTGTGTATTCGTGTGTGTTGGTAAGTGTCGGTAATGTGTTGTTGTATTTTTTGCTCCGTGTGCCTTGTTGTTTTTTTTTTTTTTAATCTTGGTTGCTGATTCTTTTTTGATTTGTTGTGCGTGTGTATGTTCCTCTGTTGTAGCTGTGTAGAGTTGTAGTATATAGGGGTGAGTTGTACAGAATAGGGGGAAGTGGGTAGAGATGTGAGGGAGTTGTGGGGTCATGTGTAGTATAGGTGTAATGGTTATTTTCTTTTAGTTTTTTTAATAAAAATATAATAATAATATAAACTAAATATTTTGAATTTAGTAAAAACACAGAAGAGTTAAATAGTTAGTCTAAAATTTTAATTAAGAAATACTAGCTTATTATTAATCCTAATTTAAAGAAAACTGTTGTAAAACTAAAGTAAAATAAGACAGAAAATATTGAAGATGAAAGCAATAGAAATAGGGAGACAATGGATGACAGCTTTTCTTATTATTCCAAGTCGTCACCAAATCTTCAAATATATACAATATGAACCCTTATGCCTCTATTTATAGTGTAACATAGAGGCATAAAAAAGGTTAGTCATAAACATGACATTAGCATGAATATAATGGGGGAGGTTATGGAAGTGAAATGTTACAAGAATAATGGTTATATAGGTGGATGTTATGGAAGTTATGGTTATCTTCATAATGGAGGAAAGTAATGTAGTAAATTCTTGGTGTAGTGGACATCCACACTATATTATTTTATAGCACTCCACCTTGGATGTCCATGAATAATATGCCTAGTTAAAACCTTACTAGGAAAAAATCCTGTGGGAATAAATCCTAGTGAAGGAAAAAGAGTACACATATCTTTTAATACGCTTGAGTGTTGCCTCGTAAAAAACTTACTAGGAAAACCCATTTGGTGTAAAACCATGGTTAAGGAAAAAAAGTACAACACGTATTTTTCTCTCCCTGATAAAATTTTTACTTGATATCTCGGAGACGATGCATTCCTATCTTATATCACAACTTCTCAAATATTGATGTTGGCAATCATTAGTGAATAAGTTTACAAGATTATTACTTGAATGAGCCTTTGAACGTCTATCTCATCATTTTGTTCAAGATCATAAGGCTTTTGGTGAAATATGTTTTGTCCGATCTCCTTTGATTGTATCCTCTCTTCAATTGAGCTATATATTATTTTCGTATATGATGGCTGAAATATCCTTTGCCAAAGGAAAATCACATATTTTCTGAATATGATAGATCATAATTCCAACCAAAGACACTCCCAACTTACTTCATAGATCAATATTATTTCTGCATGATTTGAAGGAGTGGTTACCAATGTTTGATTCTTTGAATGCCAAGATATTGTTGTGCCTCCATATGTAAACAAATAGCTCATTTGTGATCGAGCTTTACACATATCAAATAAATATTCTGCATCTACATAATCAAATCATTTCAATTTTATTGAAGCTCGTCTTTTCTTCTCAAAGAAAATCACACATCTTCTATGTGTTGAGTCACTTGTTTTGTTAGTTTCTTGCCATAACTTGAATGATAATATGACAATCCCCTCACATAACTTTATATATATATATATATATATCAATTAATCTTCTAGCATTTGCATAACCAACAATCTGTAAGTGCAGCAAGTGCACTAATACATGACATTTTAAATCATTTTCATGAGGTTGAATAGATTCTTTCTCTGTGTTAAGCAATCTCAGAACCATTGGGTGCTCAATGGAATTATTTTAAGACCTTTTAAATCCTTCAAGAATTTTCATATAACTTTCATCGTCTAGTTAGACATGATAATCAGTCATTATACATATTCAAGTATTTAATCTATTGCCAGACTGAAATAAGTCTCATTGCATCCACCATTGGAGAATATATCTCAATTTAATAATGTCAGGATTTTTGCGAAAACCCTTTATGCCCCAAGGCACAAACTGCACTTTATCTCTTACGGTTATACTTTCGCACAATGATTCATTTGTACCACACTGACATTATATTTTGATCCATGAACTATAAGATCAAAAACATCACTTTTCTAAATGAAACAAAATATACTTGAATAGTGCCAATCATTTATCTGTCCACACTATATGACATATTCGAATTTAAGATCCTCGTAACCATTTATAGCATTGAGTGCTACTTCATATCAAATATACCATCGATGGTCATGTTGATATCGATTCAAATACGACATAACTAATCGAGATCTCTTAATTTTTCATCATTTTCAAGTACCTGAACCTTTGCCAAGGTTTTATGAAGTGTTATGTCATAGTGCTCTTTCAAAGCACTTACCTCATTATCATGACCATTTTGATAATTTTCTCCTCTCCTTCCTCAAAGAGTTTTACGTTTGGAATCGATTAGTCTATGACACTTTTAGCGTACCATAGACTCTGTCCTTCAAGGACTATTTATTGGAACATTTGCAGCGTAATTAAAATATTGGGTCAGCAAATACATCTGGCAAATTATTTGCAACATTTTGCAAATGAATTATCTCTTGAACTTCAAGTTCACATTTTTTAACGAGAATCTAGATAATTCACCCCACACATAATTTTCAGCTGCTAAACATATCTCCCCCTAATGTTAGGAAATCTAACATTTACCCCCAACCTCATTTGGGGATCCATCTTTGTGCGTGGTGGAGCAATAAAATCATATGTGCACACATCAAATTTTAGATGAAAATTATTTGGTTCCTGACCCTGTACTAATTGTGATGGAAGAACCTTGTTGGCTTGATGCATACATGTTAAATAAACACATCTCATACCAAATTTTATTTGAGAGATTTGTTCTTATTATTAATGGTCTAGCTATAATTGGAGGTAAACAATTTCTGCTAAACCAACCAGTATTATCAACATAATTTTATAGTTTGAAACTGTGCGCTTAATTTAACAATTTGAGCAGACAATCTTACAAAAACTAATTTGTAAGTTGATACAAATGCACATGTGATCATACCATAGATGCATCTATTAAATCATAATAGTAAGCGGTTCACATGGCAGGTGAACAGGCCCATATTCACCTTTTTATATGTTCCAACTAATTTCAAGGATACAATCCCAACCTTAGCTGGCACAATGATTATTTTATCATGAGAACAAGCAACACAAGAGAATTCTTGAAGAATCTTTTGTTTCTTCAAACATATAGTCACATGAATTCTCAATTTCTTTTGCATCACATTTGAATCGAAATGGCCAACCGATTATGCCAACTGATATTTATTCTAGTAAGATTCTAGTTTACTTTTACATGTGATTTCATCATCATGCCCATATTTGTTTACAATAAACAACGGGAAAAAATGGGTAATCTCATACGTAAATATTTATAACCCACTTTGGTTGTAGTAATTTGAAGATATTAAATCTTCCCATAATTTATAGCCTCAATATAATATTTTTTTTTTCTTATCAATTCTTTCGAACCTTAAAAAGTTTCTTTTGAGACTTACTATAAACCCAATATTATGAACAATTTTATTCCTCCGCATAGTAACAAATTAGCCCTTTCGGAACTCTCAATTAATTTTGTGTACTACCACAAATTTCACAACGCCATTCTTATGGTGACCATCTCCTTCAAGGAGAAAATTATTATTATTGTCATGGTTAAAATTATCACATGCAAGACATATTTTTTGACAACCAATGACAAATTTGTAATGTGTCACGACCCAGACCATCGTAATTGGCACCCACACTAACCCTCATGTGGGAGAACCATTACTACAATCCAAACCAAATAACTAATCCAAAAACTAAAGCATTTAAGTTACGAAAGCAAGTTAAAATACTAAGGAAAGAAATCGGGAGTTTCCATAAACTCCAAACAAAAGTCTATCAACTAAACGAATGCGGAAGTAACACTTAGAACCTGAAATGTGGTCATATACTAAATGAGAACTCATGGCAGCCTGGAAGAACTGGCTCACCCTTGAATTTGAAGCGATCACTGATCTTTTGAACGAGGTCTGTCAATAGACGCTTGAAGATTCCCTGTACTCAACAAAGAAATAGCAAGTGCAATATCAGTACATAACCACAGTGTACTGGTAGGATCACATGACTATCCCACTACGTGCAACATACATAAGTCATTACAACAATATAATCACATGCATATATCAAATATAAATAATATTATCAACTTACGAACAAGGTACAATTTCACATTTCTCAAGATATACAATTATGTCACATCATTGATCCTCTCATGGAACCCAAACCAAAATAGTTAGCATACCGGAACGTGGTACCCGATCCAATGTTTATGCCAGAATGTGGCAACCGATCCCATATTTATGCCGGAGCCTGGCAATCGATCCAAGCTAGTGTGTCGGAACGCAACACCCGATCCATTCAACAAGCCACAATCACAATCACAAGGTACATTCTCATAATCATACAATCAAGTCATGATTCATTGCATTCATCATTCATCTATCCTCATTTACAATTGATGTAATCAATAATGCAACATTCGCGTACATACATGTATTATAATGAAGCAAAAACAAGCATACATCACACAATCATAGAATCAGAACCATCACCTACCTTGAAACAAGCTTGAAACCCCTAAGAAACCTGATTCCTCCTTTTCAGATTCGTTCCACTTGTTCTTGGTCTACAAACAATCAATATCATACAAGAATCAATAAACAATAACTAATTACCCAAATTACTAACAATTATATCAACCCTAGATCATACCCATGATCCCCATACCCAGATTAGGGCTTTTTCCACCATAATTTCCAGATCAAAACCCTTCCCCATCGATAATTACACATTAGATTACGTTCTACAGATCGAAAAACGGATTCGGGGAATTAAAATCTTACCTTTTGCCTCAAGAATGGTTAAAAACTATCAAGAAAACCCCTGGGTTCGTTCCTTAGCTCTCAAGTTCGAAAATTGCAGAATAAAGCCGTTTTGGGGTTTATTTCTGACTTAATTCGTGACTGTCCCATTATGGCGGCCCCCGGCCTGCTACAGCGGCCTCGCCTTGGCGGGAAAAATCCCGTCTCAACAGCTTGCACATAACTAGCAAGTCGATTTTAATATTCCAAACCTCCATTTCACAACAGACCTTCCACCAACGACACTCAGAAACTACCAGTTCACGCTAAGATCAATTTCGGTAGTTCTACTCACCCGAATTCGATTCTGTAAAGTCATACGGGTTCCTTAGCGACTTATCTATCTACTCATGTGATCAAATTCATAATTAAATCACCCAATTGTTACCAGATTTCCCTAGACTTTAATGACTCTGATTTCGTCTAAATCTGGACTAGGTTGGGAAATTCTAAGTTACTATGAAAAAGTTTTTCGACCCAAAATTTTCCCCGTCGGCTCTTCTATAACGATAAGACACAGTCGCTACAATATATACCAATTTACCCATCACTCGTCCCCGAGTGACAAATTTAAGAAAATAGGCTAAGGAAGGAAGGGAGTAGTACTTGAATCGACGAACAATTGGGGATACTTGTCTCGCATGTTTTTCTCGGTTTCCCAATTAGCTTCCTCAACTGGACGATGTTTCAATTGAACTTTCACGGACTTAATCTCCTTGGTCCTCAACTTCCGGACATCACGATCAAGAATTGCAAGCTAAGATCATATCCTGGTCCCTTCTTTTGAAACTACATGCCCCAAAAATGCAACCGAAGTCAACCAAAATTCACACTTAGAAAATTTAGCATACAACCTTTGTTTCCCAAGAACACCCAGAACAATACGAAGATGGTCGGCATGCTCTTCCTCACTTTTCAAATAGACCAAAATATCATCAATCAAGAACTGGTTTGAATACCCCATTCATTAAGTTCATAAAAGCGGTGTGCGCATTAGTCAAACCAAAAGACATAACTAGAAACTCATAGTGCCCATAGTGGGTTCTAAACCCCGTCTTGGGAACTTCCTCAGGCCAAATTTCAATTGATGGTAACCGGACCTTAGATCAATCTTGGAGAAAACTGATGCACTTTGCAATTGGTCAAAAAGATCATCTATTCAACGCAATGGGTACTTGTTTTGAATAGTGACACTATTTAATTACCGCTAGTCTATACACATTCTCATGCTGCCATCTTTTTTCTTAACAAACTAAACTAGAGTACCCCATGGGGAAAGATTGAGACAAATAAATCCTTTATCAAGAAGCTCTTGGATTTGAGCCTTAAGTTCTCTTAATTTCGCTAGGCCCATGCGATATGGAGGAGAGAGAAATGAGACGAGTACTAGGTTCTAAATCAATGCAGAAGTCTATATCTCTATCAAGAGGCATACAAGGCAAATCATTAGAAAACACTTCTCTAAATTCTGACACCACTAGAATAGACTTCATTGATGGAGGCTCGACCTCAACATCCCGAATATGAGCCAAGTAAGCCAAACAACCCTGCCCTACCAATTTTCTAGCCCGAATGAAGAATATGATCTTAGCTTGCTTAGGCTTGTACACCCCTTCCCACTCTAATTTTCCCTTCCCAGAATTTCTAGAGTCACAGACTTAGTATTACAATTAAGCACAACATAACAGCGGCCCCGCCCTGGCGGGTAAAATCCTGCCTCAGCGGCTTGCACGGAACCAATGAGTCGATTTAAGAATTCCAAATCCCCATTTCACAACACACCTTCCACCAACGACACTCAGAAACTACCCTTTCACGCTCAGATCAATTTTGGGAGTTCTACTTGCCTGAATTCAATTCCGTAAAGTTGTACGGGTTCCTTAATGACATATCTATATACTCATGTGATCAAATTCATAATTAAATCACCCAATTGTTACCAGATTTCCATAGACTTTAATGACTCCGATTTCGTCCAAATCTGGACCAGGTTGGGAAATTTCAAGTTACTACAAAAAAGTTTTTTGACCCAAATTTTTTCCTCGTTGGCTTTTCTATAACGATGGGACCCGGTCGTTACGATAGATACTAATTACCCATCACTCATCCCCGAGTGAAAAATTTAGGAAAAATAAGCTAAGGAAGGAAGGGAGTAGTACCTGAATCAACGAATAATTGGGGATACTTATCTCACATGTCTTTCTCGGTTTCACAAGTAGCTTCCTCAACTGGATGATGCTTCCCTTGAACTTCCATGGACGTAATCTCCTTGGTCCTCAACTTTCATACATCACGATCAAGAATTGCAATTGGTTCCTCCTCATATTTGAGGTATTTGTCTAACACAATTGAGTCCCACTTAATGATATAATTCCCGTCATCATGATATCTCTTCAACATGGACACATGAAATACCAGATGAACTCCCGATAGGTTAGGAGGGAAGGCTATTCTATACGCTATCGGTCCTACACATTCAAGAACCTCAAAAGGACCTATGTATCGCTGACTTAGCTTGCCTTTCTTGCCAAATCTCATCACCCCTTTCATGGGTGATACCTTAAGAAGAACATTCTCACCAGTCTGAAATATCATGTCTCTCTCACCTTATGATCCGCATACTTCTTCTGTCTACTCTGAGATGCTAAAAGCTTAGCTTGAATACTTCTCACCTTATCTCGAACATCCTTCACTAAATCAACCCCCAAAGGTTTCACATCTCTACCCTCGAACCATCCTATGGGTGATCTACATCCCATTCCATATAATGCCTCGAACGGTGCCATATCAATGCTGGAGTGATAACTATTATTATAGGAGAACTCACACAAAGGTAAGAACTTATCCCAATGTCCTCCAAAATCAATCACACATGCCGTCAACATGTATTTTAACACTTGAATAGTCCTCTCCGACTGTCTGTCCATTTGTGGATGGAAAGTTATACTAAAAGTGAGTTGTGTGCCCAATTCGTCGTGCAATTTCCTCCAAAACATGGAAGTAAACTGCGTACCACGATTTGAGATGATAGAAAGGGGCACCCCATGCAACCTCACTATCTCTTTAACATACACCTTAGCCAATTGTTCAACATTATAATCTATCCTTACCAGAATAAAGTGGGCTAACTTAGTCAATCTATCCACCACTACCCAAATAAAATCAAACTTCCTCAAAGTCTTGGGAAGGCCAACCATAAAATCCATGGCTATTATTTCCCACTTCCATTCCGGAATTGACATTCTTTGAAGCAAACCTGCAGGTCTTTGATGTTCATACTTCACTTGTTGATAATTTTGACACTTAGCCACAAACTCCGCTATATCCTTCTTCATGCCCAGCCACCAATAAATTCACTTCAAGTCACAGTACATCTTGGTCACCCCTAGATGAATAATATATTGCAAACCATGGGATTCGATCAAAAACTTTTGAATCAAGTCATCAACTCGAGGAACACAAATCTTTCCTTTAAAATTAAGCACACCTTCTGCACAATAGTGTTCTCTTGTGCCTTACCAATCACAGTCTTCTTCTTAAGTTTATTCAAATTTTCATCCTCCAATTGTTTGGCCTTGATCTCTTTAATAAGCGTGGCCCTTACTTCCATGCTAGCTAACACCCCACCTTTCTCTAAAATGCCCAATTGCATGAACTTAGACTCCAAGGTCTAAATTTCCTTAGCCAAAAGTCACTTGGTTATACTCAAGCAAGTTAGACTACCCATACTCACCACTTTTCGACTCAAAGCGTCTGCCACCACATTAGCCTTACCCGGATGGTATTGAATGGTCACATCATAATCTTTGAGTAGTTCCATCCACTTTCGTCGTCTCAAATTTAGATCCTTTTGAGTGAACACATGTTGCAAACTACGATGATCAGTAAATATTTCACACTTTATACCATAGAGGCAATGCCGCCAGATCTTGAGAGCAAACACTATCGCTGCCAACTCCATATCATGTGTTGGATAATTCCTCTCATGTACTTTCAATTGATGCGAGGCATAAGCTATAACATTCTTATCCTGTATCAAAATAGCACCCAAACCAGAATGTGAAGCATCACAATAAACAATAAGGTATTTACCTTCCACCGGTAATGCTAAGATATATGCAGTGGTCAAAAGAGTCTTAAGCTTTTGAAAGCCATCCTCACATTTTTCAGTCTATTCAAATGGTATCTCCTTTTTGGTCAAATTTGTCAAGTGAGTTGCAATAGACGCAAAGTTCTTCACAAATGGACGATAGTAGCTAGCGAGCCCCATAACACTCCTAATTTCCATCGAAGAGCTAGGCCGAACCCAATTATTAATTGCCTCAATCCATTGGGGATCTATCATTACCCCTTCTTTTGAAACTACATGCCCCAAAAATGCAATTGAAGTCAACCAAAATTGGCCGAACCCAATTCTTAACCGCCTCAATCTTTTGGGGATCTACCATTACCCCTTCTTTTAAAACTATATGCCCCAAAAATGCAATCGAAGTCAACAAAAATTCACACTCAGAAAATTTAGCATACAACCTTTGTTTCCCAAGAACACCCAGAACAATACAAAGATGGTCGACATGCTCTTCTTTACTTTTTGAATAGACCAAAATATCATCAATAAAGACTACAACAAATGAATCAAGAAATGGTTTGAACACCCCATTCATTAAACTCATAAAACCGGTGGGCGCATTAGTCAAACCAAAAGACATAACTAGAAACTCATAGTGTCCATAGCGAGTTCTAAACGCTGTCTTGGGAACATCCTCAGGCCTAATTTTTCAATTGATGGTAACCAGACCTTAGATCAATCTTGGAGAAAATGGATGCACCTTGCAGTTGGTCAAGAAGATCATCTATTCAAGGCAACGGGTATTTGTTTCAATTGGTGACCCTATTCAATTGCCGGTAATCTACACACATTCTCATGCTACCATCCTTTTTCTTAACAAACAAAACTGGAGCACCCCATGAGGAAGCACTAGGATGAATAAATCCTTTATCAAGAAGCTCTTGGATTTGAGCCTTAAGCTCTCTTAATTCCGCTGGAGCCATGCGATATGGAGGTATGGAAATGGGATGAGTACCAGGTTCTAAATCAATGCAGAAGTCTATATCTCTATCAGGATGAATACCAGACAAATCATTAGGAAATACTTCTCAAAATTCTGACACCACGGAATATGCTCAATTGATGGAGGCTCGACCTCAACATCCCGAATATGAGCCAAGTAAGCAAAACAACTCTGCCCTACCAGTTTTCTAGCCCGAATGGAGGATATGATCTTAGTTTGCTTAGGCTTGTACACCCCTTTCCACTCTAATTTTTCCCTTCCCAGTATTTCTAAAGTCACAGACTTGGTGTTACAATTAAGCACAATATAATAGAGGGACAACCAAGTCATGCCTAAGATTATGTCAAAGGCAGTCTTATCCAATATCACCAAATCAGCCCAAGTTTGAAAACCCATAAATAAAATAGGACAAGCACGATATACATGAGTGACTATGACATACTTTCTAATAAGGGTAGAAACATGGATGGGAGCATCAAGTATATCAAAATTCATATCAAATTCTGAGGCAATTCTCACGGATACATAAGATTAAGTAGAACCTAGATCAAATAACACATTAGCCATCCTGTCACACATAAGAATAGTACCTGTGATAATTGCGTCAAACACCTCTGCTTCATTCTTACCCGGAAAGGCATAACACTGAGCCCTATCATCTTGACAGGCGACTTTCCTGCCTGGCTGTGCTGCACCTCTACCTGCGTTACCATTTTCTTTACCCCCCACGGCCTCGCTGATTACCTCTTCGCCAACCTTGTGGATGCCCTCGATAATTATTACCATATCTTTCAGGTACCACTGCTCTAGATGGCTACTGCGCGGAATCCAACATACGTGGGTGGGGACAATCTCTCCTCATATTCCCAGCTTCTCCATAATTGTAGCAAGTACAATCAAAAGATGGTCTGCCGCCCGGCGAAGGCGTGACTCCCTGGCTATCCTGAATCAAATTATGAAGTAGAGTTCCTGAGTAACTACCTGTAGAGGCGGGCATGGCGAACTGAATTGGCCTGGCTGCAAGTGTTGGCCTCCCTGCCCCTTTGGAGTAAGAGCCTTGAAAGTTACCCGAGTTCTTGGCCCTTTTTGCCAATGCCTTAGCCTGACAGTCTAGCCTCACCCCCTTTACTTTCTTAACAAAGTCTATCACCTTATTAAAGCTTCTCCCTGCAGAAGTCATGTGAACAGCTAATACCTGCTACTCAGAATTTAGTCCCTTAATAAATAAACGGATTCTCTCTTCCTCAGTAGTCACCAACTGTGTAACATATTTAGAAAATGCATGAAACTTGACCTCATAAGCAATCACTGACATACCACCTTGCTCCAAAGTCATGAACTCGTCTCTCTTACGATACCTCAAGGTCCTAGGAACATACTTCTCCAAAAATAGGGCATGAAACTGGGTCCAAGTGAGTGGAGGTAAAAATGAAGATCTGCATTCCATATAAGCTCTTCACCACTGCTTAGCCTCACCTTGAAGTTGAAAAGTCATGAACTCAACCCCATGTTGATGGACAATTCCCAACTTATGCAGCCTCTCATAACAATCTAGGATGAACTCATACGCATCCTCACTCTCGGAACCATGGAACACAGGCGGTTTCAATTTCAAGAACTTAGTCAACATTTCATGCTCATTACCAGTCATAACGGGACCCAATAAAGTACGGAAGAAAGCATCATTACCTTCGGTTCCACCCACCTTGGAGACAGTGATAGCAATATGAGGATTGGCGGGAGCTTGAGTTGCTGGAACAAAAGGAAGAACTCCAGGACCAACCAACCCTTTCAAGAATGACATGATCTGTTGAGCTAACATTGGGTCTATTGGAGGAACATCGGTAGTCTCATCCTGTACCTCTTACTCTTATCCAACCTCCTCAACATTTTCAACCTCAATATTCTCCTCTATCTCTTCATGATGTATGGGAGATGCCTCATTTTGGGGAGCATTTTTTATCGGTACCCCATCTCTTGTAGGCGCCATTCTTCCTCGGCCCCTACCCCTAGCTCGATCGCAACCTCTCGCTGCAGATTCCTCAGCTGGAGCATTGACGGGAGATACGGGCCTGACGCCATTGAATCTAGTGTTAACCATCTGTGGACAGAAGAGTGAAGGAGGTTAGATACCAATTTGAATCGACATATACCAATTGGAATCAAGTTATAGAACGAAAGGAGAAAAGAGAAAATAGAGAGATTTGCTAAAGTCCTATAGCCTCTCAAAGAAAAGTACAGACGTCTCCATACCGTTCCACAAGACTCTACTAGACTCGTTTTGGTACATCGAGATCACGAACTTAGCCTCTGATACCAACTTGTCACGACCCAGATCATCGTGATTGGCACCCACACTAACCCTCCGGTGGGAGAACCATTACTACAATACAAACCAAACAACTAATCCAAAAAATAAAACATTTAAGTTACGAAAGCAAGTTAAATACTAAAGAAAGAAATAGGGAGTTCCCATAAACTCCAAACAAAAGTGTATCAACTAAACAAATGCGGAAGTAACACCTAGAACCTGAAAGTCAATGTACCGAAACTCTAACAAGATCCATAAGTCTAAACAAGAAGGGTTACAACCCCAAACTAATGAACTAATAACTAACTAGAAAGTCCAAGTCCGAAATGTGGACATAGACAGAAAGAGAACTCATGGAAGCTTGGAAGAACTGGCTCACCCTTGAATTTGAAGCGATCATTGATCTTCTAAACAAGGCCTGTCAATAGCCGCTTGAAGATGCTCTGTATTCAACAAAGAAAGAGCAAGTGCAGTATCAGTACACAACCACAATGTACTAATAGGATCACGCGGCTATCCCACTAAGTGCAACATACATAAGCCATTACAACAATATAATATCATGCATATATCGACCATATATAATATTATCAACATTTATGAACAAGGTACAATTTCACATTTCTCAAGATATACAATTATGTCACATAATTGGTCCCCTCATGGAACCCAAACCCAAACAGTCAGCATACCAGAACGTGGTACCCGATCCAATGTTTATAACAGAACGTGGCAATCGATCCCATATTTATGCAGAACGTGACAATCGATCCAAGTTCGTATGTCGAAACGCAACACCCGATCCATTCAACAAGCCACAATCACAATCACAAGGTACATTCTCATAATCATACAATCAAGTTATGATTCATGACATTCATCATTCATCTATCCTCATTTACAATTAATGTGATCATTAATGCAACATTCGCATACATATATGTATCATAATGAAGCGAAAACAAACATACATCACACAATCATAAAATTACAAGCATCACCTACCTCGAAGCAAGCTTGAAACCACAAAGAAACTTGATTCCTCCCTTTCCGAATTTTTTCCGCTTGTTCTTGGTCTACAAACAATCAATATCATACGAGAATCAATAAACAATAACTAATTACCCGAATTACTAATAATTCTATCAACCCTAGATCATACCCATGATCCCCATACCCAGATTAGGGTTTTTTCCACCATAATTTCCATATCAAAACCCTTCCGCATCGATAATTACCCATTAGATTACGTTCTATGGATCGAAAAATAGATTCAGGGAGTAAAAATCTTACCTTTAGCTTCAAGAATGGTGAAAAACTGTAAAAAAAACCCCTGGGTTCATTCCTCAGCTCTCAAGTTCGAAATTGCAGAATAAAAATGTTTTGGAGTTTATTTTTGACTTAATTCGTAATTGTCCCGCTATGGCGTCCCCCACCCCGCCACCGCGGCCCTGCCCTGGCGTGAAAAATCATGCCTCAGTGGCTTGCACGGAACCAGTGAGTTGATTTAAGAATTCTAAATCCCCATTTCACAACACACCTTCCACCAACGACACTCAGAAACTACCCGTTCACGTTAAGATCAATTTCGAGAGTTCTACTAGCCCAAATTCAATTTCATGAAGTCGTACGGGTTCCTTAACGACTTATCTATCTACTCATGTGATCAAATTCTTAATTAAATCACCCAATTGTTATCAGATTTCCCTAGACTTTAATGACTCCGATTTTATCCAAATCTAGACTAGGTTGGAAAATTCCAAGTTACTACGAAAAAGTTTTCCGACCCAAAATTTTTCCCCGTTGGCTTTTCTATAACGACGGGACCCGGTCGTTACATGTTGCCACACAACAATATTTATTTTGGTCATGGCCACACCCTTTATAGGAAATAATTATTTCTTTCTTTTGTCCTTCTATAATTTAACATACCACAATATTTGTGTATTACTTAAAGTATATGACTAAATGACCATTTATGTCAAAATATTTCCTTTCAACCACTCAAACCTCACATAGAGATGAGATGTGACATTCATACAATAATACATGAACATGTTCTTATCATACAAACACAAGTCATATTTTCTTCAAGAAATGGACTATAACCATTTGTACATGCTTCATAAGGTTCTATTAGAAACTCATTGTCATGCTTTGGCATTATCAAATTAATGTGACTCACCTCAACATTACTTTAAGAGGTCAAATGTACCAAATGTACTACCACTTTGTATTCCTTTATTTTGATGGAGGATATACAAAACTTTTCAAATTGGGTTGCACCAACAACAATGTGCCCAATAACTTCTCATACCACTTTAATGAATAAAAATTACCTTTAACAATTGCCTTCACATTTGAAGGACCATCTTAAGAAACAATGTGTCCAATAACCTTTTATACCACTTTAATGGACAAAAATTACCTTCACATTTGAAAGAACATCTTAAGAACCCATAATGTTCTTCCTTTTAATTACCACAATGATGACCATTAACATTTTATCATCCTCATATTCATACATTCAACCACTTGTCATTTTTCAGACATATTATGCACTGCTACCACATTCACGTAAGCGAATGGAGCAAATCAATTGAGCGGATTTCATGAATTTTATCAAGAGCATAGCAATTTGCTCAGTCATCATTACATCATCATTATATTATGTTGGGACTTGAACCCAACGTCTTACCCATAAGAAGGCATTTTAGGTCATTATTTGTTGGGACCCAACCCAACATTTTATTATCATGATGCGTCAAGATTCTCACCCGATTACCTTTTGGTGTGATAGGACTTGAATCCTTCGTCTTACCCTCAATCAGTGACATAATAAGCCAAATATAATAGGACTCACCATTGAGCCTTAAAAAAATATTACCACTTTGTGATTAACATGTACAAATAAATATAGAACAAAAGAAACACAATAAAAATATTCTCAACAAAGTATGTACTAATATCGTAAACTTGTCAAAATAGAGAGTTACATATATTATTAGATTATATTATGTTTGGTTCACAATAATTAAGCTAGGGAATTACAGTTATAAATCAGGAAATCAATTGCACAATTAAGAAAATAATAATTCCAATCACACTAAAATAAAACAGCTTACTACCATCACCCTTTTTTCAATTTCCATGTGAACCCAAAATATTTCACACACAAAACAAATAATTAAAAGCTTATGTAATAACCAAAAAATGAGCATAATCATAAATAAAATATAAAATAGATTATATAGTAGTTTACCATGTTTCTAAGAGAAAAATAAATACAAATATTTTTACCTTCTTTATATTTACTTTGCTTTAATCCTTCAATAGTAGAACAATCGTGATGATAACGTGTTGTAAAACTAAAGCAAAATAAGAAAAGAAATATTGAAGATGAAAGCAATAGAAATAGGGAGACAAGAGATGAGAGCTTTTCTTATTATTCCAAGTCTTCACCAAATCTTCAAGTATATACAATATGAACCCTTATGCCTCTATTTATAGTGTAACATAGAGGCATACAAAAGGTTAGTCATAAACATGAAATTAACATGAATATAATGGGGGAGGTTATGGAAGTGAAAGGTTACAATAATAATGGTTATAAAGGTGGAGGTTATGGAGGTTATGATTATCTTCATAATGGAGAAAAAGTAATGTAGTAACTTCTTAGTGTAGTGGACATCCACACTATATTATTTTATAATAAAAACATATATATATATATATATATATTTTTTTTTTTTTTGTAACTTTTCATTTCTTTTTTAAACAATTGAAAATAAAACTTACCTTAAAAAGTGATTCTATTGTTGTTATTTTCAAATCTTTTAAAATAAACTTAATAAAATAAGATAAAAGTAAAAATATTTAATTTAGATTTTTATAAAATATTTAAGCTCTAAAAATGGTGTAAAACTTAAGTTCGGTAAAAAATTACGTGTCTACAGGAGTGAAAAAAATCCAACAACAACAAAAACAAACTTCCTAAACTACGTTCAACTTGATTCTTACTTTGACAAGTTACGTAGGAAGACTTATTTTGAGGTTCGGTCCAACCAAGAAAAAAATCTAGAAAGTCCTCATCACAAAAATTGGGGAAACAAAAAGAGATTTTTTTATTTTTGTAAAAAGAATCAATTCCAAAAGTTTTGAGTCCGAACCATGTTACGAGTATTATATTTAAGCTTTCATCCCTTTCTTTGTAATTCTGTCCAAAAATGATGTTACAATCCAAATAAAGACCTTCTGATCAATTTTTAACAATAACATGTCAAGCAAGCTTTTGGGTGTTGATTATCATATAAGAAAACTATCATTTCATGTCATAAGGATGGAAAAATGAGAGTCTTATCAATAAAAATCGTAACAAGCGCCACAAGGCATCATTGGATTTGAGAAAAATAAAAAATGAGAGTCTTATTGGTTAAAACTCATGATATCATAAGACAATGGTCAGTGAGAGACAAACAAAATTAGAGAGACTTGTCGGTGAAAACCTTTTGAGGCACCACATGTCAAATGTGAGGCATTAATCTAGTGCAAAAGTTGGATTATATAAATTTGACTTCAAAATTTGAAAGTTTGATAAAGATAAAGTTATTGATTGGAAAAAATACGTCATTTTGCTCAAAGTGCATGTCATGATCATCAAAGTAGAACTTTGTATTCCAATGAGTCACTTCTTTCATTTCTTTCCATAAAAGGACACACATTGTTTCTTTTTCATCTATATCATTTTTTTTTAAATTTTCTTTGTGTTTATCTTTATTACAACTAGTTTTTTCACACGTGCGTTGCACGTGATTACTAATTCAGAAAATATATATTATAGTATATTGAATTGCTTATTTAAGCGAAGAATTGAATAATGAGCTTTGCACGAAATAATATTGTAGATTTTTTTTGTGAATGTTGAATGTTGATCGTCATATATATTTCTTATTCACGCGAACCTACGAAGAAGATCAATGAAAAATTTTATTAGTTCAATGCAATAATGTATATATTTATTTTAATTTGATGAGGCCCAATAATGTAATTAGTCGCATCTCAGTAATATTACCTTATAGACGATATTTATTGTCTATTTTTCTTCTCATCTAACCAAATGTGCTTTGCATATGTATTCCACATTAAACTGTTTAGATGTCATATGAACATGTGAAGAGAACAATTAATTTTATTTTTAGAACTATTTTTTGTATATTGATTTTTTTATACGTTATAACATAATTGATGACATTCTTGTTGTTGGCTCTCATATTTGACTTCTCAATTGATTGTGTACATAAATGAAAGATAATTATCTGATTGTTCATAGTAAACTGTGAAAAGGTACCTTTTTTTACCTAAAAAATAAAAATAAAAATTAAAGAATATATTTTATTTGTGAAATCATATATATATATATATAATCACCTATTTATCTTACACCCAACAAAGATATAGTTCATTACTTGTAAACGATTTTCAATTTATTCAACCATGGATGATTCGTCCAAGGAAAATAACAACATTGTGTTATCACATATATAAGGGTGCTAATCATATGAAAAATTATTGGTCAAAATTTAATATAAGAAAAGATGAAAGATAGAAATAATTAATGTACTAACTATGAGAATTCATAATATTATAACTAAAGAATGTAAAAGAGTGTGAATAACGTTTGCAATAGTTAGTAATATGTAAGAGAATTTATAACGTTATAACTAAAGAATTAATATGCAATAGTTGAATTTCTAATAAATTTTATACTTACATTAATAAATAGGACTATTAATTAATGTTACCATTTTTTTTTATAGTTATTAGATTTTAAATTATTGTAGGGACAAAATGAGAATGTTTATTCTATATTACTGCATATAAGATTTATTTTGCAAATGATAAATTTTAAATGATTCATATAAATTCACATATATTCACATTTGTTGTGAGTTTTGTTTTTATAAAAAGAACTCAAACCATTTTAAAACAATACATTTTGAAGTTAGATATTTGCATTAATGAAAATATTTATCTCATTAAAATTAGCTATTGAATAATAAATAATAATAATTAAACTAACACAAACTGCAAGTGGCGTTATTACAAATCATATGAACTTTTCTTCATCTAAAATACTAAAATATTAAGAAATAGTAACTAATGAAAACAAAAGGGCAATGTTTATTTAGTAATAACTATTTTGAAGCAAACTTCCTGACATTCTTAATCACATAAGTAACATTCATAAATAAAGTCATTCTTTTGTCTTGAGCATCAAAAAAATAAATCATGACAATTCTCTAACTCTTGAGAAGTTTAATAATTTTGGAAAAAGGTATTCAGAAGCATATATCTACATCACAAGAGAAATTGTTAACAAAAATAAATGAATTTCGACTACATCATGTTAACTTCATATATTGGAACATTACACACTAATATATATATATATTAAACAAAAAAATAATTAGTATATCATCAAAATTATTTTCCTCAAGTACTCGAGGTTATGAAATATACCCTCTTATATAGAATGATTTACTTCATCAAAATAGTGGTACCTCATATTCCACTAAACTTTGAACTCACTCAACGACAATAAATCACACAATTTTTTTTAAATGCAATAAGAAGAAGAAGAGTAAAAGATTAAAAAAATTGGGTTGAAAAATGAGAGAAAGCCCCTCTATTTATAGTCAACAATGGGTAGTATGAACAAGTATTTTTTATTTCATCAGAATAGTGGTACCTCATATTTCGTTAAACTTCGAACTCACTCAATGATAATAAATCACACAAAATTATTTAAAATGCTAGAAGAAGAAGAGTAGAGTATTAAAAAATAAATTATGGTTGAAAAATGAGAGGAAATCCCTCTATTTATAGTCAACAAAGGGTAGTATGAACAAGTGTTTTTTTGTGTCTTATCTGAGGACCTTTCCGAGAAGTCACAACTCTTTGGAAAAGTAGCAACTTATTGAAAAAGTCACAACTCGTTGGAAAAGTCACAATTCATCAAAAAATCACAACCCTTTGTAAAAAGTCACAACTTATCGGAAAAGTCACAACTCATCGAAAAAGCCACAACCTAAGTTAGGGGTATTATAATAATTTAACATTCAAGTTAGGAGTTCATGCTTTTAAGGTAATATAGATATAGATAGATAAACTAGAAATGCCTTCAAAATTTACTACCATTTTTTTCAATTGCACAAAGTTAAAGTCTGGCCAACATATCTGGTGACATGATTCAAGAAGGATGGATACTTAAAATAATTTGTTGTGGTTGACAAGTTCGAAATTCGGTGATTGATTAGAATGGGGGAGCAATATATCGAACATAAGGTTCTAGATTTTAAAAATCAATTGAAGAGGTCTTCAAGGATAAAGGTTATCAGGATAGTCTAGCTAGCCCACAAAAGCAGTCTATTCAAGCTGAAATTGACTTCAAACATGACAACAACAAGAACAATCATCCTCAAAGTTAATGCCACAAACCGACTATCACAAAAAAAAATCACAATTTTTCTTCCTTCTTTTTCTAAACAAGAAAAATGTTGCTGACTTAAAGGTTATCTTGAAACCACAAATCTGAAAAATCATTGCAAGAAAAGAAAAATTCATGCATCCCATTTATTTATTTTTTCTCCTAGGATAATCACTTCCTAGTCTGAGACAATTTCTTTTTTCCATTCTCTTTTAGGACAAACGCATCCTAGTTTGAGACATTTTTCCTTTTTTTCTTTCTTTCTCTTGGGATATATTCACTTCCTAGTTTGAGACTTTTATTATTTTGAAGCTTCTTTACTAATAACTCACAAAGTTTTTCTGGTGCAAACTGGGGCAAAAAAGAAATGATGTGGTGATTATATTTGATGATTCTATTTTGTAAGACCTTTATAAATATAAGAATTAGTGTAGCAGGACCCTCCTGGATAATGGGAATTAGTATAGCAGCACCCTCCTGAACAATGAGATTTAGTGTAGCAGGACCATCCTAGAAAATGGAAATTAGTGTAGCAGGACCCTCCTGAACAATGGGAATTTGTGTAGCAGGACACTCCTGGACAATGGAATTTAGTGTAGCACAACCCTCCTGGACAATGGGTATTAGTATAGCTGGACCCTCCTGGACAATGTGATTTAGTGTAGCAGGATCCTCCTGGACAATGGGAATTCGTGTAGCCCTGGACAATGGGAATTCGTGTAGCCCTGGACAATGGGAATTCGTGTAGCCCTAGACAATGGGAATTAGTGTAGAGGGACCCTCCTGGACAATCGGATTTAGTGTAGAAGGACCCTCCTTGGCAATGAGAATTAGTGTAACAGGACCCTCCTGGACAATGGGAATTAGTGTATCAGGACCCTCCTGAACAATGGGAATTAGTGTAGCGGGACCCTCTTGGACAATGAGAATTAGTGTAGCAGGACCCTCCTGGACAGTGGGATTTAGTGTAGCAGGACCCTACTGGACAATGAGAATTAGTGTAGCAGGACCCTCCTGGACAATGAGGTTAAGTGTAGAAGGACCCTCCTGGACAATGGGAATTAGTGTAGCAGGACCCTCCTGGACAATGCAAATTAGTGTAGTAGGACCCTCCTAGACAATGGAAATCGTGTAGCAAGAACCTCTTAGACAATGGAAATTCGTGTAGCAGGACCCTCCTGGACAATGTGAATTAGTGTAGGAGGAACCTCGTGGACAATGGGATTTAGTGCAGCAGGACCCTCATGGACAATGGAATTTAGTGTAGCAGGACCCTCCTGGACAATGGAAATTAGTGTAGCAGGACCCTCTTGGACAATTGAAATTAGTGTAGCAGGACCCTCCTCATAATGGGATTAGCAAGACCCTCCTCATAATGGGACTAGCAGGACCCTCCTGGACAACGGAATTAATAGGGCCCTCCTACACAATGAGATTTGGTTACTTTCACCTATGATAAACATTTCCTAGTATGAGACCGTTATTTTTTTTTCTCCTAGGATAAACAATACCTAGTCTAAGTTTATTATTTTTTAAAAATTCACATTTTCTAATAACTCACAAAAATTTTCCAGTGAAAACTGGAGCAAAATTTTTGTATTTCTTTTGTTTGTGATGATTTTCAGGTTTTTTTCAAGCGAAACATGGATTTGGAATTCAAGAACAAAGTTTCATCTCTTTTCAGAATGATTGATTCCCATGATAGCTAGAATAAGCTTCTTCAATGCATGTAGCAGCTTGACTTCCTTACATCTATTTCTATTCAGCTACTGATCAAGAAAACATGCAGTCATTCAAGAACATATTCAAATTATCATTTTGAAGAGTTTTGAAAGCTCACTCTAAGTGGAAAGTTAAGCCTCGAATTTAATTCAAGATCCAGATACTCACCCAAAAATCAAGGTGATATCTGAAAGTCAAGACTCAAGAGAAGCTGCATAGATAGGAACTTGTACTTTTATTTTCCTTTTTGACTATTAGCTTTTTTATTTATGTAAGGATAAGAGCTGTGACCTGGAGCCTCGATGGAACCTCACGTAACTTCCAACTCATCACCTCATCTCATTGAACTACATGTGACCTGATTTCCTTATAACTTGAGATATGTAGGATGTCCAAATCAAGACTCGGTTGCACAGATTTTTTTCTTTCAAATAAGAGACGGTCAAAATTTGTCGCATTGTCTACTTCTTTGTCTTAAAACACTTCGTATTTCCGGTCAAAGAGGGGCAAAACTATAGACACGTAATTTTTCACCGAACTTGAAGGTGTACACCATTTTTATTGGTTAAAATATTATTTTATATTTAAATTAGATATTTTAATTTTTGTCTTATTTTGTTAAATTTATTTTAAAATATTTGAGAACTCCAAAAAAATTGAATTACACTTTAGGCTAAGTTTATTTTGCAATTGTTTAAAAAATATAACAAAAAAAAATATATGTTTTCTTTTAATTAAGTTTAATAAATAATCTTGTATTTTTAATTATAATTTTAGATTAATTTTTATTGACTAATATTTTTATTATTAATATTTTTTTACTTATATTTAATTAAAGAAAAATAAATAAAATTAACCTCCCACTAACTCTCACCCACAACCCCACATCACCCTCACAACCTCACCATCACTCCCTCATAGCTACCCACTACCCCACTTACCCGATACACACTACAATACACCTATATCAACATACTATAACAACTGCAACAAACACATCTAGCACACACAAAAAAAAAAAAAAAAACATACTTTCAGAAATCAGCAAACTCACACAGACGAAAAAAGGAAAACCCAAAAAAAAAAAAAAAACACATTCACATTTTTACTTTTTTCTTTCAAAAAATTCACCAACACATTCACATATTTTCTTCCTTTCTCATTAGTACTCTCATATAAACACAACACATATACCACCATATACAATCTACAAAAGCTTTATGAGCGTTCTAATCAAGCTTTCGTCCATATTTTGCGGTTCTTATTTCTTCATTTAAGGTTTAACTTTACCTTATCTCTCTAATTTATTTATGAAATTTGATGTAATTGTTATGATAAGTTTTCTTACACTTTTGTTTTATTCATAATTTGATTGAAATGAAGAATGTGTTAAGTGTCATATCTCTTTTTAAATGAAAGTAGCTTTATTAGGAGAAAAAAAATATTGTTGTTTATCTTGTCCAATAAAGATGAGATTTATTTTAAACAATTCGTTATTGTTTTATTTGATTAGAAAGTATATACTTAATGCTGACGTTAATTTTAAGAGTAATAAAAAAAAATATTAAAGTAAAAAATAAAAATATATAGAAATGATGCCAGAATTATATATTGTATCCTCAACATTTAGATTTATTTTATTTGGTTTTATGCATAAAGGAAAATATTTGTTTTTTAATGACAAGATGAGTTTGAGGCATGTTAAAAATTATTTGTTTCAATTAAGAATGTGGTTACACATCTTTTTTGAGGCAGTAAAAGAAACTCAAGGATGCGGTGACACCCCTTGTTCAAAAATATAAATAACGTTTATTAATTTAAAGTAAAACTTATAGATAATTATTAGGTGCGATGCGAAGAAGACAATTATGTTTCTAAATGTCAAGACCAAGAATGCGGTTACGCGTCTAGGTTGAGACCAAATAAAAGTTCAACAATAAAAATATGAGCAAAAATGTAGCATATAAAATATATCCAAAAATAATTTAAAAGTAAGTAGAAGTCAATAAAAACGACCGTGTTAGAACCACGAGACTCGAGGGATGCCTAATACCTCCCCCTCGGTCAACAAAATTCCTTACCCGAATTTCTAGTTCACAGACCAAAATTAAAGAGTCATTTCCTTTTTATTAGGGATTCAAAAAGGTTACTTGGAATACCATAACTCATTTTCAAGTGATGGCTCTGAAAAAATAAAATAATCCCTAATCAATAATGTCACTTAAATTGGAAAAAGCATTCCACTGTGCGAAAAAGGGGTGTGACACTCAATAGCTATTTCAACCCATCTTAATATCTCCAGTTTTAACTCATTCCACCCATTTTACTCCCTAATTGAGATAAAGAATGCTGAATTTTTTAACATATTTTTTTCAGTGTGTAATAAAATTTCTCATACACCTGTTGAAAGAAATAATGAGAATACATCTAATAATAAGGAACAACAAAGGAGCAAAAGGCCAAGAAAATAATATTTTTCTTATGAAAATGATTTTCAAACTTTTCTTGTTGACAATGAACCATTAAATTATTTTAAAGTTATATTGTCTTCTGATGCTAAATACGGGAAAGAGGCGATACAAATTGAAATTGATTTAATTATGATGATAATACGTGGATTTTGACTGATTTACCACCTGGTGGAAAACCTATTCGTTGTAAATGGATTTTTTTAAAAAAAACTTAATCCTTATGGATCTATAGATAAATATATAGCTCTCTTAGTAGCTAAAGGATTTTACCAAAAACAAAATATTGATCATTTGATACATTTGCACCTGTAACTAGAATTTCTTCCATTTGAATTTTAATTGTCTTAGCATCAATTAAAAAGTTTTTTATTCATCAAATGGATGTAAAAATGACTTTCTTATATGGTGATTTGGAAGAAGAGATATATGTTGGGTTTTATGGTTCATAAGTCCGAACCATCGAGTAGTAAAATAAAGGGTCTAAACGACCTTGGAATGAGTCAAAGGAGAATGTAAATAATAAAGAGATACAGAAGCGTAGTAAATGTCAAAGGATAGTTACTTACTTTGGGTTTGATTTTGTAACATTTCTTCTTGAAATATGAGTTATGTCTTCTAAGGACACATCCCTTTCGGAAAGAGGTTGTCAATAGTAAGATAGATTCAATCTTGAGCAATCATATTTGGGAGTTGATTGATCTTCCTCCAGGAATAAAACCTTTGGGTTCAAAAGTGGATCTATAATATGAAAAGAAAGTTGATGGAACTATAGACAATAGCAAAGCTAGACTTGTTGTCATAAACATTAGACAATAGCAAAGCTAGACTTGTTGTCATAAACATTAGACAATAAGAAAGTCTTGATTGTTTTTGTAAAACCCCAGATTCGAGAAAGGGTAACATATCAGCTTTTCAGAAATTTCAGGTGCCATCGACGAAGGCCAACCACGGTCCATGAAGTCAACTATGGACCGTATGTCTAGTCTGTGGATGGGCTCCCAAATTCTCCTATTTTCAAAGTTAGAAATCCCCAATTGAGTTAGGATTGTTTCTCTTAATTATTAATTTAAATGATTGAATTATGATATCTTATGCATAAACTGATGAAATACTATAATTTTATGATGATTCCCCCATGAACCCATGTAATCCCATGTTTTCCAAGTTATGATCATATGACGTGGGATTTTGATTATGAAGGAAGATTTTTATGAAATCAAACATATATTAATAGAATTACATGAATTTATGATTAAATCCATATCTAATCCATGTTTTCTAAATGTTGATGATTGAAAGTGGATTTTGAACCTTGAAAGGTAAATTATTGATTTATGCATGTTCTTATGTAATCCATGAAAATGTTTTAAGGATACTTTAAGAGTAAATTATTAATGATGATGTTGTTGTGTTATTGAAAGGATTTTCTCATACACACATGAAAGCATGATTGTGAAAGGTTTTCTCACATAATAAGGATTCTAAGGTTGAAAGGTTTTCTAACCTAATTTGCATTTGCTAAACTTGGCAAAATTTTGGCTTAAGTCTGTAGCCTTTCTTGGTCATATTGTTTCAAATAAGGGTATTGAGGTAGATCCTAAAAAGACGGATGCAGTTACGAGGTTTCCTAGACCTCTATCCCCTTCAAATATTAGAAGTTTCTTGGGTTTAGCCAGTTACTACAGAAGGTTTGTTGAGGGGTTTTCTTCGATTGCCTCTCCTTTGACGACTTTGACTCAAAAGAAGGCTAGGTTCATATGGGCCAAAGCCTGTGAGAAAAGTTTCCATGATTTGAAGGATAGACTTACTTCCCCTTCGGTGTTGACTTTACTGAAAGGGATTGGTGGTTTTGTTGTTTATTGTGATGCCTCTAGAATTGGGCTAGGATGTGTGCTTATGCAAAATGGGAAAGTTATTGCCTACTATTCCTCAAGGAAACTTAAGATTCATGAAAAGAATTACCCCACCCATAACCTTGAACTAGTGGCGGTTATTTTTACCTTGAAGATTTGTAGGCATTATTGGTATGGTGTTCATGTAGATGTGTTTACCGATCACAAGAGTTTGTAATATGTGTTTAATTAGAAGGATCTAAATCTTCGCCAAAGAAGGTGGGACAAATTATTGAAAGATTATGACATGAGTGTTCTCTGTCACTTGGTAAGGATAATGTAGTAGTGGATGCTCTTAGTCGGTTGTCCATGGGTAGTGTTGCTCATATTGAAGAAGAAAAGAAAGAGTTGGTTCGAGATGTTCATAGATTGGCCCAGTTAGGTGTTCAGTTAGTGAACTCTACCAAGGGTGGTGTTATGATCCACAACGGTTTAGAATCGTCTTTAGTGGTGGATGTGAAAGCCAAGCAAGGTCATGATCCAATTTTGGTCGACTTAAAAGAAGCGGTGCTTAAGAAATCCGTTGAGGCTTTCTCTCAAGGGGGAGATGGTGTACTTAGATATCAAGGTCGTTTGTGTGTTCCTAATGTTGATCACTTGAGGGAACAAAACAAATCTGTCAGAAACCCATAGTTCTCAGTATTCCATTCACATGGGAGACACAAAGATGTACCGTGATATACGGGAGGTCTATTGGGGGAATGGGATGAAGAAGGATATTCCAGAATCTGTGACTAAGTGTCCTAATTGTCAACAAGTGAAAGTTGAGCATAAAAAATTGGGAGGTTTATCCCAAGACATTAACATTCCTACTTGGAAGTGAGAAGATTTGAACATGAACTTTATTGTTGGTCTGCCTCGCACCCGACAACAACATGACTCGATTTGGGTTATAGTAGATCGGATGACAAAATTGGCTCATTTTATTTCTGTTAAGGTTTCCTATTTGGCGGAGGAATATGATAAGTTGTACTTAAAAGAAATGGTAAAGTTGCATGGAGTGCCTTTGTCCATTATTTCTGATCATGGTACATGAGGCTATGGAGAAGGTTCGACTTACTAGAGAAAGGTTGAAATGGCTCAGAGTCGGCAAAAGTCATATGTCGATGTAAGAAGAAGAGATCTTGAGTTTGATGTTCATGATTGAGTTTACTTGAAAATTTCACCCATGAAGGGTGTAATGAGGTTTGGTAAAAAAGGGAAGCTTAGTCCCCATTATGTAGGCCCATATCAGATTTTCAGATGTATTGGTAAGGTTGCTTATGAACTAGAATTGTCTAGTGAGTTGGCATTAGTGCATCCAGTTTTCAATGTCTCTATGTTGAAAAAATGTGTTGGTGATCCGACATCCATAGTTCCCTTAGAAGGTTTGGGGGTTAAGGAGAATCTTTCTTATAAAGAAGTTTCGGTTGAGATTTTAGACCGGCAAGTCAAGAAGTTGAGGAAATAAGAAGTTTCTTTCATGAAAGTATTGTGGAGGAATCAGTTAATTGAGGGTGCTACTTGGGACACTGAGGCTTATATGATGTCCCGATGTCCTCATCTCTTTCCTTCTACTCCTACTCTAGCTTGAGGTAATGAGTTCCTTATGGTTCACTCCTTGTTTTTGAGTCATGTGTCTTAGATATTCCCATGATTTCTTTAATTATTCATGATTCATGAAAAAGTTTAAGTTTTGAGAAAATGAGTTTATTTGATTGATTTCTACATGTTTATGTGCATTGAGTATGAGTTGCATATAGACTTCATGATGCGATGAGTTGAGCTTGGAGTCAATGTTTCCTCCTCGGATATGTGTATTACATGCATGATGGGCTGCTAGATTTAGTTCCAGCACTCTTATGATGTTTTGATTACGTCCTATCTTGGAGTCGATATTTCCTCCTTGGTTATATGCATTTAGATGAAGTTGTATTGATGATTGGGTTGTTAATTTCTCTCATACTTTTTTCGTACTAGCTAGAATCTCATTCGAGGCTAAATGATACCAAGGGGGAGATATTGTAACACCCCGGATTCGAGAAATGGCAACATATCATCTTTTCAAAAATTCTAGGTGCCATCGATGGTGGCAAACCACGACTTGTGAAGTCGACCACGGAACGTAGGTTTGGTCTGTGGATGGGCTCCCAAAGACTGCCTAGAAATCTTGGAGCCACGACCTGGACCAATGGACCGTCAGTGGGTCCACAGTCCGTGGTTGAGGGTCTGTGGTCCAACACCCCCAAATCAAGTTTCTGACGGCTGACAACAGTGGTGCAGGACGAACCGTGGTCAGTCCACGGTCCGTCGATAGGGGTCCGTAGGTTGGTGAATTGGCAGTTATTTTAAGGGTAGTTGGGTCTTTTCCTAATTAGTCTAGCCTAATACAATGTCGTTTTACCCTTCACTAACACCCCTATAAAAGTATTTTAACCCCCAAATTTCCCCAATAAAAATCATTCTCTCAAATTTCTAAAAGAAGAACAAGTCTCCTCTCCAAAATATTTCTCTCTAGAAAGCTTGAAGAAGAAGAATTCAACCTAGGGTTTCAAGTCAAGTCTCCATTCCTCCATTGAAGATAAGTAGTTGGCTTTGAGGTATGATAGTATTCATCCACGGATTCCTTCCATTCATGGATTTCCCAATCTCCTATTTTCAAAGTTAGAAATCCCCAATTGAGCTAGGGTTTTCTTCAATTCCATGGGTTCTCATGATTATTGGTTTAAGTGATTGAATTATGATCGCTTATGCATAAATTGATGAAATACTATGATTTTATGATTATTCACGCATGAACCCATGTAATCCCCATGTTTTCCAAGTTATGATCATATGATGTGGGATTTTGATTATGAAGGAAGAGTTTTATGAAATCAAACATGTATTAATAGAATTAAATGAATTTATGATGAAATCCATATCTAACCCATGTTTTCTAAATGTTGATGATTGAAAGTGGGTTGTGAACCTTGAAAGGTAAATTATGGAATTATGCATGTTTTTGAAAATCCATGAAAATGTTTTAAGGATGCTTTGAGAGTAAAGTATCAATGATGATGTTGTTTTTGTCTTATTGAAATGATTTTCTCATACACACATGAAAGCATCATTGTGAAAGGTTTTCTCACATAATAAGGATTCTAAGGTTGAAAGGTCTTCTCACCTAATTGAATCAATGATTAAGAGATATCCTAATGAAACCTAGCTTGGATTGGTTATTGAATGATACCTTTTCATGGATGACTTATGACCTAGCTTGGATTGCAAGATGATGTGCCCTTCCATCGAAAATAAGAACAATTAAGAAATGACTATTCCATGGGATTTATGCTTAGTACCGAGAGGATATTGAGATGGAAACTCTCCCGTTAGTAGAGGCCGGGTTTCTAGAAGCAATCTCCTTATCCCTTACCTATGTGCCTTCATAGGATGATTGTATAGATATACATTATCTAGTGGATCCACGTAAGCTAGAAGTTCATGGTCCTTACCTTGGCAAGTAGGACAACCCTTTCCGTTGTGGGAGACACCGGGGGATCATGTTATAGCTCACATGATCTCTATGTCGGTTAAGGCTACTTCCCATAATAATAATAACTAAGGTTTCTTCAAGGAGTATCTCATATTTTTTTTAAAAGGCTTTAAAGATGTTAGCTTGCATTGACCATGTTTTATGACTCACGTTTTCTACCCCTTTTATATCATATTTTAGCTTGGTGAGTTGCATGTCAGAAATGTCCCCTTTTAGCATGATTTAAATGTTTTATGCAAAACTATCATACTTGGTACATTAGTTTGTGCTAGCGCATACTCTTGCCTACATTTCCCCAAATGTAGGGTCCGACAGTCAGGGTTCTCAATTTCGTGGCAAGTGGTTGATTGCACAGTTCTTGAGCTTTGGAGAGTCCTCATGCTTCGAGGATGAATTTTCATTGTTTTTGTTTTCTTTCATATTTCCAGTTTTGGACATGATGTATGGGCTAGCCCCAATTTAATTCTATTTTACCAGATGTCTAATGAGACAAGTGTTTTAAATTTCAGCTTTACATTTATAAAACTTTGAACTTGAAATGCTATCTTTACTTCCTTGGTTCTATTTCTTATGCTATGAATGTTAAGTGGCTTATATGGGGTCTCTCGGGGGTCCTATATGTCATGTTACATCTTGGGGGTACCTCTGGGTCGTGATAATTTTGACACATAAAAGCCACTAACTAGCATTACATTAATTCAGATGTTAATTTCCCTAGTTGCAGTATGTGGCCTTCAAATTTGTCAAATAGATGTGTAAAACAACTTTATTAAATAAAGAATTGGAGGAAGAAATTTACATTGAACAAACTTGAGGGCTTTGTGGTTCCTGGTAAAGAAAAGAAAGTGTGTAAACTTGTTAGGTGACTTTATGGACTAAAAACAAGTGCCCAAATGATGACATGCGATGTTTGCCCAAACTATGTTGAAAAATGAGTTCAAGATTAATGAATGTGATATATGTTTTTGACTAAGGACGGTCCAAATTACAAGGTCATTATTTGTTTTTTTGTTGATGACATGTTTATCATGAAAAGAGACATTTCTGACATAAATGCTACTAAAATATGCTAGAAAGTAACTTCAATATGAAAGACATTGAAATTGCTAATGTGATTTAATGTACTTGACAAGTACAAGTATTTGGATTTCAATATTATCAAGACTCCAATAAATGTGAGCTTTGTACTTCAAAAGAATGAAGGAGAAAGTCACTCACAATTAAATTATGCTAGAGTACTTAGAAGTATGTTGTATATTATGAAGTGAATGCAATCAGATATAGCATGTGCTATTGTAAACAGAGTCGATTCACTGTAACACCCCGTAGCCTAAAGAGGGAAGCTTAGCAAATTTTATAAGTTACAGGTGTCACCCATGAGGGCCAATCACGCCCCATGGTTGGATCCACGCCCCTTAGGTGAGCCTCATGGATGGGCACCATGGGAAGCTGCCTAAGGCAGTAACCACGCTTGGACCCACTCCCCGTGGATGGGTCCACGACCCGTGGTTGGGGGCCATAGGTCCAACACCCAAAAATCAGGTCCCAGACCACAAACCATGATTGACCAGGACTGACCGTAGGTCCATCCACGGTCTGTCAATCGTGGTCTTGTGGTTGCTGACTGGGCGGTTATTTTAGGGACTTAAAGGTCTTTTCCGATTTTAATTAAATTGAAGTGGTGTCATTTTTCCTAATTCTAAACCACCTATATAAGTATTTTTAACCCCCAAAACCCCTCGTTCAACTCATTCTCTCAAATCCCAAAAGAAAATCCAAAACACCTCTTAAATGTTCTCTCTAGAAATTGGAAAAAGAAGGAAGGAATTGAAGCCAGGTCAAGTTCAAGTCTCCTAATCTTCAAGTTTTTTTGGGCATTGTGACTAAGGTATGATAGATTTTCATCCATGGGATCCTTCCTCCCATGGAGTCCCCTAGAATTCCCAAATTTGATGAAAAATTTCCCCAATTTAGTTAGGGTTTCTTCCAATGTTGTGGGTTATATTGATTATGGATCCAATTGAGTAGATTATGATTTTTTTTATTGAATTAGTAGAATTACATGTTATTAGAGGGAAATTACATGTACCCATGCATATTCCATGATTATAACCTAGAATTGATATAATTGGGTTTGTGCCATGAAGGAAAACCTTGTGGGTTTAGGCTTGTACTTATAGGATATATGAATTATGATTAGAATTGCTTGAGAATGAAGCTTAGATGATGATCACGAGATCTAGGGCTTTGAGAGTAAATCTTATGATGTGAATTGTTGGTGATCGATGTTATTATTGAGGAAGGGATACTTCCCACATGATATGTCTAATTATGAATGTATAAATTGTGAAAGGCTTACTCACATGAATGATTCTAGGTTTGAAAGGATTGCTAACCTAAAATGAATCTAAACTAAAAGATGATGTAATTGATGAGGCTAGAGGCGATTACCCTTGACCTCTATATGAAAGGATGTGAGGTGATTCCCATACTCCTTAAAATTGAACAAGAGGTGAGTCCTCACGTTCTTATTATGATGAATGGCAATGGAGGCGAGTACCTATGCTCCTTATGAAATGATGTGGAAGCGAGTACCCGTGTCATATGATGAGGTTATGGAGGTGAGTACCCACAATGTAAAAGTAAGTAAGGCAAGAGGCGAATAACCATTAAACTTTGTAAGTTAGGCAAAGTGGCGAATCCACATGCCTTTAAAAGTAGGTATAAACTATGTGAATTATCTTATGAAGAATGAATAACTGGGATTGTTGCTTGATATGCCTTCCATGAGGTAAGTTGACTAGAGGTGATGTCCCAAGTCTTGACTAAGGATGAGTAAGGTTGCTTGAGAAGTATTCCTTTCTTATTATGATATCAATTTATTTGCATTGATTATGCTTATGGTTTGTATTAACTAACCATGATGTTTATGTTATTTATGCTAGCTATCGTGTTTAGTACATGATTGTACTAACGCATACTCTTGCCTACATTGTTATCAAATGTAGGGTCCGGCAACATAGATTCTCACACTCGTGGCTAGCTCTTTTGTTGATCAAAAAGTGAAGATTTGGTGAGTCCTTATTGTGTTCGAGGATGTGATCACCCCTTTATCTTATGTCTTTCTTTTCATGTTGGACTATTGTATGGGCTGTGTCCCAAGATCTTTTATCTCCTATGTTAGATGGTTTGAGACAATGATGTTAGACTTCTGCTCGTTTAATAAAAGACTTTGATTGTGTTGAAATGTTTTAAATTTTTGCACCATTTTCTATTACTTTATGTTATGATATGCTAAGTGGCTTGTATGAGGCCTCTCGAGGTCTTGTATGCCTTGTTACATCTAGGGGGTACCTCTGGGTCGTAACAAACTTGGTAATCAGAGCACAAGTTTAGAATGGTTCTAGGATGTCTCAAACCACGTCAAGTACAGTCTTGTTCATAAGTGTGAAGCGCGCCACATGTATGAACGAGAGGCTACTAGATGTTTAGGAAACTTCACTTCTTCATTTTTCTAAGTCGTGCCATGGAGTCTAACTCTATAGGGTCTTTCTCCTAATACTTACCCAATGGTTTTTAGGATTGACTACTAGAAGGGCAAATGCTAGAAGGAATGAAGGAGACAATGTGGGACAAGAAGTTCCTCCCCAGGCTCCTTCTCAAGCTTTGATTGATCCTTTGACTGACAATGTGACAAATGCAGAGTGTAGGTCGGATTTTCAAGTGGTCACTCAAGCTGTGACGGCACAAGCCAATAGAGAGAGTGTAGCTCCCGTGAACCCAAATGTGGTTACGACAACGGCAAGAGTGAGGGACTTTACAAGGATGAACCCTCCCAAATTTTATGGTTCCAAAGTTGAAGAAGATCCTCAAAAGTTTATCGACGAGGTCTATAAGATACTTGCTATTATGGGAGTGACTCCAATAGAGAAGGAAGAATTGGCCGCTTACCAACTCAAGGGGGTTGCTCATATTTGGTTCAATCAATGGAAAGAGGCAACGCCGGAAGGAGCGGGTCCTATAGAGTGGGAAAGGCTCAAAAGTGCTTTTTTTTTATTGATTTTTCCCTCTTGAGATGAGGGAGCACAAGGTGCTCGAGTTCATTACCTTAGGCAAGGAAACATGATTGTAAGGGAATATGCTTTGAGGTTCACTCAACTATCTAAGTATGCTTCTTCTATTATGGTGGATCGTTGGACCAAGATGAGTAAGTTTGTGTCGAGAGTGTCCGACTTGGTTGTCAAAGAATGCCGCATCTCTATGCTTGTGCATGATATGGACATTTCTCGCCTTATGGTGCATGCCCAACAAATTGAGGAAGAAAAGCTCAAGGAAAGATCTAGAGAGGTAAAGAGATCAAGAGTGGATGATGGTAACTATTCATATTTTATATCCGATGGATGGGGTCGTTCAAGGTTTTGGAAAAATTTCTCCGGGCAAGGTTCTTCAAATGCATCTCCAAGGTCTAACAATGAAAGGCGGTCTAACCTAAACCTCAAGGAGATGGCAATAGGTCCATGATGCCTACTTGTGCTATGTGTGGGAGAAACCATGAGGGTAAGTGTCTAGCGGGTTCCAATGCTTGCTTTGAGTGTGCTAAGATGGATCACAAGATAAGGAATTGTCTTTTGGTTTCTAAGAATAAGGGAGATAATCTCCATAGGGCTTAACTCAACCCCTCATCTAGTCGAAGTGGTTCGGGTGCAAGAGCTCCTAAGCAGTACCGATTCTATGCTCTCCAAACTAGAGGTGATCAAGAGAACTCCCCATTTGTGGTGATCGGTATGTTAAAAGTTTTTCAATTAGGTGTGTATTCTTTGCTTGATCCAGGAGCTACTTTGTACTTTGTGACTCCTTCTGTGGGCATGGGGTTTACTCCCCGAAGTTTTGTTAGAAACTTTTTTTGTCTCTACTCATGTTGGTGATTTTGTGTTGGGTGAAAGGGTAAATTGAAGATGTCCCGTTTCCTTGTCCCATAGAGTTACTCTTGTTGACTTGGTAGAACATGATATGTTATACTTTGATGTCATACTTGGGATGGATTGGTTGAATTCATGTTATGCTTCTATAGATTGTAGAACTCGGGTAGTCAAATTCTAGTTTCCAAATGAGCCTATCCTAGAGTTGAAGGGGGGAAATTATATTCCTAAGAGTCGGGTTGTCTCTTGTTTGAAAGCTAGAAAGATGATCTCTAAAGGTTACATCTATCATATAGTTAGGGTAAGGGATGTAGATTCCGAAGTCCCTAGTCTTGAGTCGATCCCCATTGTTAATGAGTTTCTGGAAGTATTTCCTAATAAATTGCCTGGTATTCCTCCCAAAAGGGAAATAGACTTTGGTATTGACCTTCTCCCGGATATGCAGCCTATCTTTATTTCTCCTTATAGAATGGCTCCGGTTAAACTTAAGGATTTGAAAGAATAATTGAATGATCTATTGGATAAAAGTTTCATCCGACCGAGTATCTCTCTATGAGGTGCTCCAGTTTTGTTTGTTAAAAAGAAAGATAAGTCCCTTCGCATGTGTATTGACTATCGACAATTGAACAAGGTGACCATTAAGAACAAGTATCCTCTTCCAAGGATAGATGATTTATTTGACCAACTTCAAGGTGTAAGTTATTTCTCTATGATTGATCTCCGATCGGGTTATCACCAATTGAGGGTGAAAGAAGAAGATATTTTGAAAATGGCTTTCCGAACCCGATATGGTCACTATGAATTTCTAGTAATGTCATTTGGTTTGACTACCGCTCCAGCGGCGTTTATGGACTTGATGAATACAGTGTTCTGACATTATCTCGACATGTTTGTGATTGTGTTTATCGATGATATTTTATTCAAGGAGTGAGAATGAGCATATTGATCATTTGAGGATTGTATTGCAAATCCTCAAGGGCCAACAACTTTTTGCTACGTTTAGCAAATCTGAATTTTGGTTGAGGTCCGTGGCTTTCTTAGGCCATATTAATTCATGCAACGGTATTGAAGTGGATCCAATTAAGACGGATGAGGTCAAAAGTTTTCCTAGACCTCTATCACCAACATATATTAGAAGTTTCTTGGGTTTGGCCAGTTATTATAGAAGGTTTGTTGAGGGGTTTTCCTCCATTACTTCTCCTTTGACGACCTTGACTCAAAAGAAGGCTAAGTTTATATGGTCGGAGAGTGTGAGAAAAGTTTTCAAGAGTTCAAAGTTAGACTTACTTCCGCTCCGGTGTTGACTTTACTGGAAGGTATGGATGGTTTTATGGTATATTGTGACACCTTGGGTTGGGATGCGTGCTTATGCAAAACGTTAAGGTGATTGCCTATGCTTCAAGGAAACTTAAGGTTCATGAGAAGAGCTATCCTACCCACGACCTTGAATTAGTGGCTGTGGTATCCTTAAATATTTGGAGGCATTATTTGTATGGGGTTCATGTTGATGTTTTCACCGACTGATGAGTCCGAGGTTTGGACTCATTTAGGGCTTTATTTACAATGATTTAGTGTCCTCAAATGCTTATTTTGTGCAAATAACTGATGTAAAATCCTTGATTTCAAGGTATATGGATTGAGGAACAAAGCAAGGACACTAATTTGCAAAAATGAACAAGGAAAGCTAAAAGAGTGAAGAAAAGCAAGTCTGGTGATCGCCAAGTCTACTTGGTGAGTCGCCGAATGGCTAATTGACCGCCTAAAGTTCCAGTGTGCCAAGCCCCGAAGGAGAAAACTAAGTTGGCTAGAGAGAGGAGCATTCGACAGATCGCCGAGTGGTTCCGCGATGCAGTGTTGGATCGCCCAAAGTTTCAGACCTTAAGGATGGTGAAGGCTAAGGCAAAAAGGGCAGATCACCGAGTGGATCGGTGAGCCCGACTTACTGCGCTGAGTGGCTCTTCGCAACATATTTTTGGCGATAATAAATACATTTTTGAACATTTAGTTTAGCATAGAATTTTCATATCTAATTTCATTATATCAAATTCTGAGCATTGAGACAAGTTTTCTCTAGTTTTTCCTTAGCTTTGGAGACTTGAAGTATTTCACTTTTTGAGAAATTAGAAGTGGGTCTTTCAAATTCTTCGAATTGGAACATTGTAAGAACGAAATCAATCTTACTCGGTTGCTGGAAACTCAATTTGGTAAAGATTTTTATCTTTTTATGATAACTAGCTAAAACCCCAATTCTTGGGGTGTGATTACGTGATTATGGGCTGATTTATTTTATGGGTGTTGCTAATTGTTAGTTTAAATGTTGTTTAGAAGTGAGTTCAATCAGTAATTGTGTTTTAATTTAAGAATTGTAGTTGCAAATGAAGTTCTACCTTTGTGTTTTTGGCTTGCTCAAGAGAGAAGTTTTAAAACCAAGCTTATTGATTGATGGTCAGTGGGTATTGGGTTGACATGGGTTCAGCTCGAGAGAGTGAATCCTAAACTCAATCCCGCACATTCAACTCGAGAGAGTGAATGGACTAAGGTGTGGGCTGGTCTTATTTTGCTTGCTTGTTGATGTTCGAGAGAAATCAACTTGATTCGGGGTAAATTGTTTAAGAGAAAATTTATTCCCTCTATGGCTTAGCTTACTCACTAATTTACAGTTATTTTCTAACAATTGCAATTACCCGTTTGTCTATATTAGCTCATAATGGAATCACATTCCAAGAACCCCTCTCATTATTGTTATTTCGTGTTGATTTGCTGCTGTTGTAGTTGATAATTTCAAACCAAAACCCCCATCTAACATTCGTGTCACCCCCTAATTTTGAATGATGTTTTTATTCGGTAATGTCTATTCCTATGACTGAATTGATCATATTCGTACTTCTCACTTAACTCTCAAACACGTACCAGTCCCTATGGGATTCGACCCCAACTCATTTAGTTGAGTTTTATACTGACTAGTGATCGTTGACACTTAGAATTGGATGAAGTGTCCTTGAAATGTTAAATCAAAATGGCGCCGCTGCCAAGGAGTGGTGTTGGTTGAGATTCTTTTGGTGATGTTGAATTTTGTTCTTCTTAGTCATAGTAAAATCTACTTACTTTTAGTTTTGGTTTTCGTGTTGCTTGTTGAGCAGAGGAAATAAGCATATCTTGTAGCAACGGTGACCCAATGAACCGCCCTCCTTTGAAATTGATGATTCTTAAGGATAACATCCTAACTTTCAAGAAATTAGCGTATACTAAAAGGGTAGACAATGATTATGTGATAATATGCCTATATGTTGATTACATGCTTATATTTGGTACAAATTTGAATATTGTGAAAAGACCAAATTATTTTTCTCTACTGATTTTGATGTAAATTATTTGGATGACGTAAATATGATATAGTGAGTTAAAGTTATAAGGAGTGAAGATGGTATAATATTGTCACAAGAACATTATGTGGAAATAATTCTCAAAAAGTTTGAATATTTTGAGGTGACACCTGTAGCCACTCTTTACGGTGCTAATTCTCAATTGAAAAAGAATAATGGTGACCAGTTGCTCAATCTAAATATGCTCAAATTATTTGAAATGTATTGCATTTAATGAATATTACTAAGCCTGACATTGCATATGTTGTGTGTAGATTGATTAGATATACTCACAATTCCAATAACGAGCATTGGTGTGCAGTAAATAGACAAATGAAATATTTGAGAGGAACCACAAATTATGGTATCATGTATAGTGGAATTCTTTCTTATTTAGGAGGGTATTGTGAAGCAACCTGGATCTCTGATGTAGATGAGACAAAATAAACTACTGAATATGTGTTCACCTTAGGTGGTGGTGCAGTATCCTAGAAATCAACTAAACACACGATTATTGCTAGATCGACTATGGAGTTAGAGTTTGTAGCTCTGAAGCTTGCTGGCTCTGAGGCTAAATGACTAAGAAATTTCTTAGCGAATATCCCTTAATAAAGGATGAATTACCTCTAGTGTTTATACACTGTGATTGTCAAGCCACAATTGCTATTGCGAGGAATAAATCTTATGATATTAAACGAAGACACATGAAATTAAGGCATGATATCATTAAGTAGTTGCTAAGAGATGGGTTTAAGGACAATGTGATTGTCACTAGAGATGGTAACCCAATCTATGTGATTGGAGATCCCAATGAAGTAGGTTCTTATGGGTAATAAAAAGCTAATATCGACAATGCGCACTAAAAGTGCTTTAACTACTATTGGAAATGAGGTAAGGATAGTTTATTTAAAGCAATATCAACTTGATGAATTCACCTGTACGAGAAGTGGAGTATGACCGCTCCTATGAGACTTTCCTTGTCTCTAGAGCTCTCATGAATACAGACACGTGCATGACCTGGCATAAAACCGCGTTGAACAACAAAATTACTGAGGTCATAATGTGATTGATAAAGTCTCTGATTTACAATAAGAATAATTGATTCATAGAAATATTATATTTCACCGATAATTCTTTAAATTATATTTTATCGATCTTAGTTTGGTTCATAGTTCGAAATGCACCAAGCTTATTACATTTTGTCCATGAAAATCCAACAAGTTATATTTTTTTTGTATAATTTTTTTTTTGAAATTTGTGGAGGATTGTAAGTAAATAATTATTTCAAATAAATTTATTTTAAAGTGTATTGACAATGCCAAAATATATTATGTATTGGAGTAGTCTTAAATACTTGGAGAAGTGATAATTGAAAGACTAGTGCTGGCATTTTGAAAGTGTTCTGTGAGGACAAGTGTCTTGCCTCTTGTCTTCATTTGATTTGTTTCCTCCTTCTATAAATTGTCTTCAATTCTAATCTTTCAAACGATATGAAGAAAATTCAAAAAATAATACTCTCCTTTTACTCGTTTCTTCCTCTCGCCTTTAGGTCTCTATTTTGCTTAATTATATTTTTCGCTTTTTTTCATTTTAACTTATTTTTTACTGATAAGTTGTTGTTTCACGTATCCTCTATTTAAATAGAGAATGTTTGTTTAATCCTAAGGAAATATTTCACATCGCTGAAATAATTTTTTAGGATAGTGTCCAACACAACTCAAGTATTAATTTTGTGCACTATTATTTATATATATTTTCAGTATTATTGTTTTTCTAAATAATAAGTTATATTATACTTTTATTGTGAAATTTTAATTATTCCCCAACACTTGCCACATGTTGCCACGTTATTGGACCATCTTCCGAGCCCAATTTTTCGCCATACAGTTTACCGTTCATCGTGAAATTAGTGATATTAAAATGGAAAAATTACTTGAATGAGTACCTTTTAATAAATAATTACTGATTTTAGCAATACTTTATTTATTTATTTATTACCATTTATAGAAACACATAACAATACTATATTAAATTTGTAA